>SEYY01021349.1:195000-197500 GCA_009176605.1 Armadillidium nasatum | reverse complement strand
AGTACTATTAAAATGTTAGGTTGATTATCTTAAACTATTGCCTTTTGTAGTAATGTGCTCAATTGTTCTCCTTGTTCAAGTCCTCTCTCTCTCTCTCTCTCTCTCTCTCTCTCTCTCTCTCTCTCTCTCTCTCTCTCTCTCTCTCTCATATATATATATTATATATATATATATATATATATATATATATATATATATAATATATATATATATATATATATATATATATATATATATATATATATATATATATATATATAATATATATATATATATATATATATATATATATATATATATATATATATATATATATATATATATATATATATATATATATATATATATATATATATATATATATATATATATATATATATATATATATGGCATCTGTCTTATTTTTATTTTTAAGACAAAATTGCTAAAGTGCATGTGTTCTTGGAATAGCATTATGAAGTATATTTCTAAAGTTTGTTCCCCAACCATCTCTCTCCTCCGTTATTTATCTCTTTGGAATTTACGGATACTTGAGGTCGGGTTGGTGCTGATAACAAACTTAAAGCTTTCTCTGGTGTTCGGTTTTCTTTCTTCATTTACAACATTCCTGATATTATTCTAAATTCCACTTTGCGTAGAAAACCTTATATTACCACCAGATCAGTTCTTATTCTTGACTGAAACTCTTTCCTCGATTTTTTTTTCATTTTTAGTTCTTCCTTTTGATTTCATTTTTCTTATGAATCTACTTCGTTACAGAAGGTCATATAAAGCCCAACTGTGTCACTGTGTCACTAGAACAAATCTAGAAAGGTGGTTTTTAGGGGAAGGATGGCTATATTAAGATTTCACTATTAAATATTTAGTTTTTGAGGTTTAAAGTTTATTTCAAGCTATTCAGTTTAGCTTAAACTGTTAACTCATTTCCCTTTCAGATTCAGAAAATTCTTCTGAAGTTACAGAATGTGCTGCCAATTCTGTGGAACGAGTAAGTAGAGTAATTTATATATTATATTTATATATAATTTATATATTACATTTTAAGACTCGGAAGAGATCGTTTATTATAGAAGATCTCAGGATTGTAGAGCAACATTTTAGGCGATTTTTTGAAAATAGTTTGTTAACCTACTCATTAGTACTCATTATTAGTTTGCTAAACTACTCATTAGTACTCATTATTAGTTTGTTGAACTACTCTTTAGTACTCATTATTAGTTTGTTAACCTACTCATTAGTACTTATTATTAGTTTGTACTCATTATTAGTTTGTTAAAGTATTCATATAGTACTCATTATTAGTTTGTTAACCAACTCATATAGGTACTCATTCTTAGTTTGTTAAACTACTCATTAGTACTCATTATTAGTTTGTTAAAGTATTCATTAGTACTCATTATTAGTTTGTTAACCAACTCATAAGTACTCATTCTTAGTTTGTTAAACTACTCATTAGTACTCATTATTATTTTGTTAAAGTATTCATTAGTACTCATTATTAGTTTGTTAACCAACTCATAAGTACTCATTCTTAGTTTGTTAAACTACTCATTAGTACTCATTATTAGTTTGTTAAAGTATTCATTAGTACTAATGAGTAGTTTGCTAAACTACTCATTAGTACTCATTATTAGTTTGTTAAAGTATTCATTAGTACTAATGAGTAGTTTGTTAAATTACTCATTAGTACTCATTATTAGATTGTTAAACTACTCATAAGTACTTATCATTAGTTTGTTGAACTACCCATTAGTATTCATTATTAGTTTGTTAAACAATTCATTAGTACTCATTATTAATTTGTTAAATTACTCATTATTAATAGGGAGAAGCAGTCAATATTTCAAACATAAATGAAGCGAAAGATGCCTTGAGCAAATTTCTTTCTGAGAGTAATGAAAAAGGGCAAAATAAGGAGGCGGATTACTTTTTAACATGTAAGTATAGAATTTAACTTTATTTCAAAAATGATTATTAAATAATGTGATAATTCACATTTTTATTGTTTTATAATTTTAAATGAGATATTTGTAAAAACCTATCTCAATTGTCGGATTAAATGTTAAAACATATCACAATTGTTGAATTAAATGTAAAAACATATCACAATTGTTGGATTAAACGGAAAAAGCTACCACAATTGCTGGGTTAAATGTAAAACTATAGTAATAATTAACAATTATATTCACTGTATAATTGTAATTTCAAAATTACATATTAAAATTCCCCTCAGATTTACAATACCAAAAATGAAAACCAACCTGTATATATATATATATATATATATATATATATATATATATATATATATATATATATATATATATATATATATATATATATTATATATATATATATATATAATATATATATATATATATATATATATATATATATATATATATATATATATATATATATATATATATATATATATATATATATATATATATATATATATATATATATATATATTAAAATAAAAATTTAATTCCAATTT
>SEYY01021349.1:182500-190000 GCA_009176605.1 Armadillidium nasatum | reverse complement strand
ATTATTATTTATTATTATATTATTAATTATTATTATTATTATTATTATTATTATTTAAACTTATTATTATTATTAATTAATTAAAATATTATTAAATTATTATTTATTAATTATTATTATTATTATTATTATTATTATTATTATTATTATTATTATTATTATTATTATTATTATTTTTTATTTTATTATTATTATTTTTTTTTTATTATTATTATTATTATTATTATTATTTATTATTATTTTTATTATTATTTATTATTATTATTTTATTTATTTATATTTACTATTATATATTATTATTATTATTGATTATTATTATTATTATTATTATTATTATTATTATTATTTAACTTTTAAATGAAAGTATTGAGATTGTAGATTATAATAGTTTCTTTTTATCTTATTTCAGAATGAAGGCGGTTCAACCAATGAGTGTTCTTTTCCATTACAACCTCAGTTTTTCAATGAAGATCTTTTCCTTGATGCGATAAAAGAGGATCAACCATCAATACTTGATGAAGATTCTTCTGAAAATGTAAGTTTAATACGGCAAAATAAATACATTCATTCTGAGTGAGAACTGATTAATAATTATTTAAATAATTATAAATAATTTATTAATAATTATTTAAATCGAACAATAGAGAAAATTTTTATTTTTATTTTATTTTCATTTATTTTATTATTCTTAGTGAAAATCTTTCAAAGTATTTAAAAATACTGAAAAAAATTGAAATTTATTTTTTGAAGTTTTTGAATTTTTAAATTTATTTTTTAAATTTATTTTTTGAAATGAAGAATTTCGAGGATAATTTTTATTATTAGAAATATATTTCACAAAGGCTTTCTACTGAATATTGAATATTTTCAGTATCTATTACTATTATTTTCATCATAGTTTATATAATTTTTATTTTATTTTTATCAGTGTAATACATTTAAAATATTATTATTATTATTATTATTATTATTATTATTATTATTATTATTATTATTATTATTATTATTATTATTATTATTTTTAAAACAATTATTATTTTATTAATTTTTATTATTTATTATTATTATTATTATTATTTATTTTTAAAACAATTATATTTATTATATTATTATTATTATTATTATTATTATTATTATTATTATTATTATTATTATTATTATTATTATTATTATTATTATTATTATTATTATTATTATTTATTATTATTATTATTATTTAGGAATTCAATTTCTTTTTTCATTTATTAAAGTCTTATTTTTTTTTCAAATTTCTGAAAATTATTTTTAATATTTTTTTAATTTTAAATTATAACAAAGTAGAATGTATATTTAAAGTGAGTTCCTGAGGCGTTTAAATTATTTATTATTGAAATTAGTTATTATTATTTTTATTATTAGTAGTAGTAGTAATAGTTTTTACTTTCATTATATTTTTCACGAGTACTATTATTATTATTATTATTATTATTATTATTATTATTATTATTATTCTATTATTATTTACTATTTATTATTACCATTATTTTTTTATCGTTATTTTATCACTATCATTTCTAGTATAAAAATATATAAAAATATTCACATAACTATGATATTTTTATATATTTTTAATTTATTATTATAATATTTTATTTATTATTTTTATTAATCCTTTATTTACTTATTATTATTATTATTATTATTATTATTATTATTATTATTATTATTATTATTATTATTATTATTATTATTATTATTATTATTATTATTATTATTTTATTATTATTATTATTATTATTATTATTATTATTATTATTATTATTATTATTATTATTATTATTATATACTTTAACGTCAAATTTACTTTTATTTTTCTTTCTTCGCTAAGGAGTTCGTGATCGTACCCCGAGTGGAGACAGCCCAAGAAATCCCTGATCAAGAAAATTATTCAACAAATGTTCCTTCTGAAGAACATTCATTTATTGAAGGAAATGGTCCCTCAAGTCTGCTGAATTCTATTTCGAGAATGTTTTGGTCTTCATAAGAATATTCTGATGAATATAAATGTGAAAAAATTCACATACAATGAAACCAAAAATATTTCCCGAAAAGTATATCATTACGTTTTTGAAGCATAAGGCAAAATTATCTCATTTTAAGTCTTACAACTCTTATACAAACACCGGAAGCTGCTCATCTTGCTTAGTGGAATCTATAATTTACACATTTTCCGATCTGATTCAAAAGAATTTATATCGAAATAGTGGAAATTATCCACTTCACCCGGATAAAGAGTTTGTAATGACTTGATTTTAATTTAGGATTAGAGTAGGAACTATAAAGGACCCATAATTACTAGATAAAAACTTTGACCATTATCTCTTATTTATGGTCTTTTATTTTAATATTTTGTGTTTTAATTTTTTCCTTTTTTTTAATGTTTAAAAATTTTCAATAAAGGTTTTCATGCTTTCAAATTTATTGGAATGTATTTTATTTTCATTCACTATAAATAAAAATCATAATCCTAATCATAATCATAACCTTTGATGGGTTAAGGTTTCAAATTTACTGAAATTACAGAAGGTTTAAAAATAAATAATAGCAATTTGTTCTCTAAGATATTTTATGCAACTTTTTTATATTATTTTAATATTTAATTCATCCTTTGATTAAGGTGATTTGTATAACTTGAATGAAATATTTAAAAATTAAAGAAATTAAATATTAAAACAGAGGCAAGTCTTTCGGAAGAACACTCCGTCTTCCCTCTTTCAGGTTTCTTAACCAAAGGTTTCAGAAAAACTTTTCTCTGTTTTAATGTTTTTTCATTTCATCTTTTTTTAATCATTTTATGCTTATAGTACACGGTTATAGTGTTTGATTATTATTATATAACTTAAATCTTGAGGGTTTAACCCTTTTGAAGCATTTTAAAACAAAAAATTGAGAAGTTTTAGAAATAGAAAAATCATTTAAGTTGAAAATTTGAAAATAAATACGTTTAGAAGCACAAATGAACTAAATGATCAAGAATTACTCTCAACTACTACTACTACTGCTACTGCTACCACTATTATTATTATAATTATTATTATTAATACAAGGTAGATCAGAGTAAAGTTGGTCCATGGCCAACTCTCTAAAAATGTACATTGCTGTTGAGTAAGATTCTCCTTTTAATAAAATGCCTAAAAAAGAAAATGAAAAATAAAATAAACATGAGATTGTCGTCATAATAATGATTATAGCAGAATATAAAGTAGAAGTATACTAAGGTAAGATACATACTCAAAAGTATATTTTTTAAAGTAAAAGATGATTAGTGTTAGAGCCGTTGAACTTCTTGTATAATGTTGACATTGAGCCGAAAACACTTGTTTAAAAGATACAAAGTTCTGTTATCGAAAACAATAATACACATTCGTCAATAACAGAGTTTTCAGTATCCCCTGTAGGGACTGTGGTCTTTTGCACATATGATAGACCTTTAAATATTAGAATTTAGACTTCCACAACATTGGAATGATATAAACGGGGAAAATTTTAGCAATTCCATATTTAGACATATAAAAAAAAAAAATTCAAACTACTTTTTGTGTCAAATTATATCTTTTTAAAATCATTTCTAAAAATAACTTGAATTTAGCCAGGATAGGAGTATTTGCTGGGCCGTTAACGTTGATTTACCCTTTAAGTGCAGGTTAGGTTAAGCCGAACTGGTTTGTTGGTTCTAGTAAACTACTTTGACTCAACCTAACCTGGACTTGAAGGGTAAATGTACTCTAACACCCAGAGAATGGGTATAACCTGGCAAAAGCCGGCTCTCTCATCGCCTAAATAAAAAAAAAACGTAAAAAGCTTAGATGTGAACAACAGGAAAAAAAATAATAAAAGTTTACAGATAAACTTGTTTAATATCATTTAAAATGTCTGAATATAAATCCAGAGATTCTTTCATCATAAATCGCTGGTAGATCACATATGGGAAGAGCACCATTATATATTATATATATATATATATATTATATATTATATATATATATATATTATATATATATATATATATATTATATATAATATATATATATATATATATATATATAGGTAAAAGGTGGAGATTGTTTCTGAGTTTCGATTAAAAAAAATATCGAAAATCGAAAATATAGAAAGCCTATCGTAAATAAGAGAGTTGTCAGAGGTACGAGGTACTATTACTAGACATAGACACAATATTATACTTACTTTTCTAGCAGAACCTAATTCGACTTATCATAACCTGAACTACCGAAATTGCCGTAAAAAGGGCCTAACCTACACAAGAATTTGCCGTAAAAGATAACGTACACAAGAATTATAAATAGTAGCCTATATATATATCGACAAATTAAAATACGATTAAAAAAATAAAAAAAGGAAAATATCTCCACTAAGCCATTATATATATTATATATATATATATATATATATATATATATATATATATATATATATATATATTATATATATATATAATATATATATATATTTACTAAAAAAAAAAAAATAAAAAAAATATATATAATAATTATATTTATAAATATATTTAAATTTGATATTTACGAATTGGCAACTCGTGCTTGTCTTTTAGGCCTGAAATGCGACTTTAAACTAAGTTAAAGAACCGTCGCAAATATTTTTAATTTCTTGTATCGAAATCTATAATTCTGCTTTTATATATATATATATCATATCATATATTTATTATATATAATATATATATATATATATATATATATATATATATATATATTTTAAAAAAAATCAGTATATCAAAACCGGAAATTTTTTATTAAATGAAATATCGATAAAGGAAAAATATATGGAGAGAGAATCGATGTTCCCAAAATAGCCCAAGTCCTATCAATGCAGTTGTCACTTGTCATTAACTCATTATTTATTAGTTTCTACTACGATTCTGTTATGAGTGGTTGTGTAGGAAAATCCTTGAGTATTATAATATATATATATATATATATATATATATATATATATATATATATATATATATATATATATATATATATATATATATATATATATATATATATATTATATATTAATCTCAATATTTCTAATTTTAAAATATCTCATCGCCAGTATGACTTTCGTGATCCAATGGTGATCTTTTCTTTTATCTCAGACTCTTCAGAATTTCGGTGAATTCTTTTCTGTGGCGCTAGACCACTGACTTATTTAGATAATTTTTCTTGCGGAGTCATACCCTTTATTTAAGAATATCCGTTAGCCATATATAAAAAGCTGGAAGAGAATTCCACAAAACAGAGATTGCTGAAAAGAAGGAAGTAATACAACGAACAATAATGGAGTTGTCAATGAATATCAATATTCACTCTGCAAAATAAATTTGCAGACACTACACCCTTTGTGCAATGAGGATACCGTAAAGATATAGGCATACGAGTACTCAGTTCTCTCGGGCACTTGCCGATGTAATAGGAAAAAGACAAGGTATAAACGTCAAATTGCAGAGCTAAGCGGTAAAATGATTTGGAAAGTACGGAACAATTTATTATCTTGACCTTTGACAAGATCCTTCATTACTTCTTTCGTTTTAAAAAATGCCTCCTAATTGAAGCCAGGAGGGTGACCTTGGAGTAAGTAACCTCTGATCTTTCTCAAATTTAAAATTGGAGCAGAGAAAACATGGTTGTTTTCAACGCCTCAAAAACTCAGTTCCTTCATCTTTTTACTCAACATAATCTCACACTGACTTCTTCTTCGAAAAAAAATGCACCAGCCTTCCTATGTATGTTCTTAATATTCTCGATGTTTAATTCTCTCGTGATCTTTCTTGGAAGGATCACATAGCCTTTTATAAGCTTGCTTAAGCAAGCTTATAAGAGGTTGGATATTCTGAGGCGACTTCAATCTTCATGACACCTCAGTTGCTTGCTCTATAGGTGTTTCTTTTGCCCCTGTTTGGAGTATACCTAACCATCTAAGGTAGTTCCACTTACACGGCTCATAATTCTTAAAAAGGAGGAGTCTAGGGCTTTTCGTGTTTTGAGCTCTCTTCCCTCGAACTCTCTTCAATGCATTTCTGCTCGTCGAATTATTGATTCATTATCTCTCTACTATATTTATTACAATGGACACTGCTTTTATAAACTCTCTAATCGTATAGCTACTCCACTGAGAAGAGCTGGTTTGACACGTCTTATTCTACACAGTCTCATCCTTTATCTGTCCAATTTTCTGAATCCGGCCATTATTCTCAATACATGTGCTCTACTGTTGAAGTCTAGAACACTCACAGATTATCTATTTTCCAAACTTCCTTTGACATGCACACCTTCAAACGCCACATTTCGAGATGTTGATCTTTAAATTGGTCATGATTCTGACTACCTCCTAACCCTGGTGGAACGTTGGTAGGTCTTTTTCCTTTGCTCACACCATAGGTGATATAAATATATATGACATTAAGTTTCAATATCATAAAATTTATATTGATTACCACTTATTTTTGGAGTTGCGTTTAAAATGCAATTTGATGTGAATAGATTGATCCCCACACCCTCTCCCTCACCACCTTCTCCTTTTTATTTCAGAGTTTTTCAGCAATAAAAAAACACTGGCAAGTCCTTAAAATAAGATGTTTCACCTAAAAGTAATTCTTGTTGTTGCTTTGACTTATTTTTATTTTTATTATGGAGATATTCTATTTGATGAAAATTCTTCGGTAAGTATGTAATGATTAAATATTTATATTCAAATATTTAAATCAGAAATCTGATTTCAGAAAGTTTCGAGTAATCTTTTAAGTTTTGTCTCATGATTTTCTAATATCTTTATTAGAAATAAGGTGGGTTCTTTTAGAATTAAATACACAAGAATGCTTAAATCTCTATCTCTCTCTCTCCTCTCTCTCTCTCTCTCTCTCTCTCTCTCTCTCTCTCTCTCTCTCTCTCTCTCTCTCTCTCTCTCTCTCTCTTCTCTTCTCTCTCTTCTCTCTCTCTCTCTCTCTCTCTCTCTCTCTCTCTCTCTCTTTTTTTTTTTTTTTCTTCATTTTCCTTTCCATAGTTCTGTAACATTCACAATCCTTGCTCTTTTTTTCTTTTCTAAACACTACCACTCTTCTTCTCCCTCAACTGAACTCCTGTTCTAAACTGAAACTCATTGGTTTGAGAGCAAGAGGGTGGATTGAAGAAAGTTTTACAAAGTTTTAAAAAAAAAAAAAAAATCCTCAAAATTAAATGACTTTAATTTAAACACACATACACACAAAGAAAAGGAAAAAAAAGTCATTAATTTACTAGTCTATTTTTAAGCTTTCTTTGTATTCATAAGTACGAAATTATCTTAATGCAATAATTGTCTTAAAACAATATAATTAAGAAAATGCTTGTTGTTTGTGCAATGCACGTTAATATATATATATATATATATATATATATATATATATATATATATATATATAATATATATATATATATATATATATTTTTTTTATTTTCA
>SEYY01021349.1:177500-180000 GCA_009176605.1 Armadillidium nasatum | reverse complement strand
AAGACCGACGTCCTGGAATTCTGGGAATTTATTTAAACAAACGCCGAAGTTCTTGAGACGATTTTGGGAATGTAATTTTTATGATAGATTTAAATTTAAAATCCACAGAATACAACAATAGAACATTAATTGACTTTCTGTTGATGATGCATTCAATTGGTCTTTGTAATGAGATAAAATTATGTTAAATCACAGAAAGGTTATGCAGCTACACTTTTGGATCACGTTCGGTATAATCTCGATCAAACATGTAGAATAATTCTATGTTTTACTATTAACGTACTATTAATTCTGAAAATAGGAATTTTTATCTTGTCAGTAAATATGTCAAATGCTGACCACCTATTATATTTATCGTACTTTCAATGCTGAAAGCATCAATTTTAATTTTGTTATAAAAATGCTAATTGCTGACCTTTTACTATCATCGTATTTCAACGCTGAAAAGTAACTCTTATATTGATTGTAGATATACCAATTGCTGACCTTCTATTATTTTACTTTCAATGCTGAAAGTATTAATTTTAATTTTGTAAATATGCTAATTGCTGACCTTTTACTGTTATCGTACTTTCAACGCTGAAAGACGTAATTCTTATCTTTGCTGTATATATGCCAATTGTTGACCATCTATTATCTTTGTTGGAACATTGGAAAAGATAATAGGTATGAATATTTTTATGCAATCTAAAAATTTGTTCAAATCATTACGACATTTTTAGTTCAGCTAATGGTAGAGTCGTGCGCTTGAAGGGTGCTGGTTCGATTTCACATGGTAATTTTAGGTAGGTACTACCTAGAAAGTTGTGGGTAGGAGTGATTTTTTTTATTTAACTTTAATATAAATTTATGAAATACACTATAGTGTTTAACTAATCAAGATTTTTTTTACTTAAAAGTTTAACTAAAAAACTTTATTATAAATTTATGAAATACATTTTAATTCATTTTAACTTTAACCAAGATTTTACTTTTTAAAAGTAAAATTTTAATTAAAACTTTCCATTTTCAAAATTCTGTGAACTTATTGTACTTTGAAAAGGCAGATTAATTGCAGATTTTTAACAGATAGTCATATCACATACCAGACACCAATCCTAGTAGAAATGAAAATTACTTTGTCCATTCCTGATTGACTAATGAATATCTTGTATATAATCTCGTTGAACAAGTTCAGTTTTCGTTAGGCCAACTTGGAGAGGGCTACTTTTAAATTTATTTCGGCTATACTTACAAATAATGAAAAAAATATTTAGGCCAAGAAGAAAATTAAATAATTGATATATTATAGTTCTAATTTTTTTTTTTTTTTTTTAAAGTTTATTTTATTAAATTATTTTGTGATAAAATAATTTAAACTTTATTGCTACTGAAATAAACAACCATAGTTTGAATGCATGCGTATTTGTGGGTCTGTGTATGTGTGTGTATTTGTAACTTGTGTATGTATTTGAAATTCGATGTTCTATTTGGCAGTGGTCCTACTCCAAGCAAAATGAAATAAATGGATAATAAATAAATAAATAAATAAATAAATAGAGTAATAAATAAATAAATAAATAGATGAATAAATAAATAAATAAATAAATTAAAATAAAAACTATAAACTTTTTGGAAAAGCAAACATTTAGTATTTGTCTCACTAGGATCTGTTTTTATTCTTATAATTGAGAGAGAGAGAGAGAGAATTATACATTTCAAGAAGATATTGAAAAGTAAAATTACAATAGCTGTATGATGCGTACTCCACACAGGAGCGAATGATATTTGTTTAAGGTGCAAGAAATAAGGGTGATGCGTAGTTCCGATTTTTTCTCTCTGAGGTAACTTAGGAAAAAAGCAATATGATGATTGCATAAAACATCACTAAGAAAGAGAATATAAAAATAATAAAAAGAGGTAGGAACTAGGTTTGAGTTGTGAGCTGTCGAAATAATATTGTATGAATCAAATTTTTTTCCTTTTTTTTAAAAATAAAGTTCACATCTCACGGGCATTGCCTTATTCGAGTTAACATAGAATATAATATTGAGATTTTGAGACATTGAAAACAAATATTTTTTTCCTTATTCTTGCGTTTATAAGTACTCGAAAAATTATTTTATTATTATTATTATTATTATTATTATTATTATTATTATTATTATTATTATTATTATTATTATTTTTATTATTATTATTATTATTATTATTATTATTATTATTATTATTATTATTATTATTATTATTATTATTATTTATTATTATTATATATTTATTATTGAAAAATTTTAAAAAAAAAGAAATTTATTTTTAATTTAAGCTTTAAAAAAAAAAAAAAAAAAAAATACGTTATCCTTTCGCCTAGCAACAAGAACCGTTATTCATATTTCCAAACGGTTGTAAGTTAAAGAAACGGGGAAGGACTATGCTTCCTTTCTTTAAGATAAATAACAACAACAGCATGAAAATGGTCCAGAGATAAAGTAAAGTACAGAAAAAAAGTTTTTTTTTTTTTTTT
>SEYY01021349.1:170000-172500 GCA_009176605.1 Armadillidium nasatum | reverse complement strand
TCCTCATATTAAATTTAGAAAATAATGATTAGATTAGAACTTCAAAGAACCTTATATTCCAGTCCTGAAACGAAACTCATGTTTTTAAATTAAGAATATAATGATGAAGATTATAATGATTAAGAATATAATTTAATTAAGAATATAATGATTAGATTAGAACTTCAAAGAACCTTATATTGCAGTTCTGAAACGAAACATGTTTTTTAATTAAGAATATAATGATTAAGAATATAATGCTTAAGAATATAATTTAATTAAGAATATAATGATTAGATTAGAACTTCAAAGAACCTTATATTCCAATTCTAAAACGAAACTCATGTTTTTTAATTAAGAATATAATGATTAAGAATATAATGATTAAGAATATAATTTAATTAAGAATATAATGATTCTTTTAGAACTTCGAAAAACCTTATATTCCAATTCTTAAACGAAACTCATGTTTTTTAATTAAGAATATAATGATTAAGAATATAATGATTAAGAATATAATTTAATTAAGAATATAATGATTAGATTAGAACTTCAAAGAACCTTATAATCCACTTCTGAAAGGAAACTCATGAGAACTTCAGTCAGTTCGATATCAGTGAATGCTGATTTCAATTTTTCTGAGGCTTCATCAATTTTTTTTTCAAAACGTAAGCAAACTTGAACCAGATCTTCTTTTAGCTGTAATTTAACAAAATGTGTTAAATTACGCTTTCTTTATCACAAAGGAAATATTTTAACATGATATAAGAGTTCTTCAACAATAAACCTTACATAAGAAGTGCTGTAAATATCGTTTGAGATGATTAAACTTGATTTTTCTTCCACCTGATTCAAAATTGACATGCAGAAATATCGCATTTCTTTTCCTAATTTTGAGATACCATCAGACTGTTCTTTTATAAACTGAAAATCAAAAATATGTATTTAAAACAATCACATAGTGTAGGTTTCAATCTGAAAATCGAAATATGTTTTTCAAAACTAAATCAAACAGTGTAGGTTTCAAAGTGAAAAGATTTTTTTTTTTATAATATGAAAGTAAAATAAATTATAAACCTGATCAGGTACATATGATCTGCGTCCTGAGATGTGTTCTATCAACATGGAATCACGGTACGTTTCACATAATATTCGAACAGTTTCTTCAAGCTTTTTCTCTATTCTAGTCGAAACTTCAGAAATTTTATTGTTTATCTGAAAAAAATTGCTAAAATTAAAATTTATGCAAAAAATTAAAACTAAATTATATATATTTTAAATTTACGTTATCAATATAAAAAATTAAATTATATATAAAGGAAAAAAAACCACTAAAGATGCAAAACCTTATTTTCTGTCTCAGAAGTGCGACTGACAATGAGATCTCCTAATCTGGTCTCCAACTCTAAGTCATTTTTCTTTGATGTTTTCTCCCTTTCCTCCAATATTTTATCCAATTTGGAAGAATAGTTCTCAAACTAGAAAGAATTCTTCTATATATATATATATTATATATATATATATATATATATATATATATATATATATATATATATATATATATATATATATATATATATATATATATATATATATATATATATATATATATATATATATATATATATATATATATATATATATATATATATATATATATATATATATATATATATATATATATATATATATATATATATATATATATATATATATATATATATATATATATATATATATATATATATATATATATATATATATATATATATATATATATATATATATATATATATATATATATATATATATATATATATATATATATATATATATATATATATATATATATATATATATATATATATATATATATATATATATATATATATATATATATATATATATATATATATATATATATATATATATATATATATATATATATATATATATATATATATATATATATATATATATATATATATATATAATATATATATATATATATATATATATATATATATATATATATATATATATATATATATATATATATATATATATATATATATATATATATATATATATATATATATATATATATATATATATATATATATATATATATATATATATATATATATATATATATATATATATATATATATATATATATATATATATATATATATATATATATATATATATATATATATATATATATATATATATATATATATATATATATATATATATATATATATATATATATATATATATATATATATATATATATATATATATATATATATATATATATATATATATATATATATATATATATATATATATATATATATATATATATATATATATATATATATATATATATATATATATATATATATATATATATAAATATATATATATATATATATATATATATATATATATATATATATATATATATATATATATATATATATATATATATATATATATATATATATATATATAT
>SEYY01021349.1:157500-160000 GCA_009176605.1 Armadillidium nasatum | reverse complement strand
CATTCAACGATCTATATGAAGTGATCCAGTGAGCCATGATTGGTCATCATTACCTAACAGTCAGGGGTTCGAATTCCTCTTTTTATTTGTCGAACCCCTGAGTCTTAATTTACATACGTGAACCCCATATGCTCTCCTCAAAGCTTCTGGGGTCCCATGAGGACCAACATGGGCTCCGGTTCTTCTTCTCTGCCTAACTGCAAAAATTTTAAAGGAAAAAATTGAAATATGAAAATTTTAAAAATTTATTATTTCACGAAATAAAAAAAAAAAAAATAAATATATAATATATATATATATATATATATATATATATATATATATATATATATATATATATATATATATATATATATATATATATATATATATATATATATATATATATATATATATATATATATATATATATATATATATATATATAATTTTTCGAAAATTTCAATCATGTTTGAAGAGTATTTAAAGAAATATACAAAATTGGCAAACAAACAAATACTTGTTCAAACTTTCTTAAAAGCTCTTACAACGAAACAAATTTAATAATAATATTAATGGTAATAATATATAAGGCGAAATTGAACTAAATTTCTTCTGAATTAAATTTTTATAAAAGAAATAATAAAGGGAATAATAATAATAAAAATAATAATAATAATAATAATAATAATAATAATAATAATAATGATAATAATGATAATAATAAAATAATAGTAATAAAAATAATGGTAAAATTAAAAATAATAATAATAATAATAATAATAATAATAATAATAATAATAATAATAATAATAATAATAATAATAATTATTATAAAATTTCTTAATAATAGACTTTAAACTTTGGACTTTGTTTAATTAACATTACTTAAGTATTTAAAATACTTTACCAGTTTAAAAACATCTGTGAGAGGAAGATCTTCTGAGAATTCCCACTGAAGATTACAAAGATTTTAGTCTTTGTCTCTTCAGCAATTTTTAGAGATATTCTATAAAAAATAATGACAGAATATAGTTGACAGTAATAATGACGAAAATAATATCGATAATTAATGATCAATAACATTAATGACGGTAATAAAAAAAAGGCCTCAATAATTACCATTATTATTATAATAGATTAAAAGTGAACTAAGCATTGTCGAATGACTTACTAGTAACGTGAACCATAACAATTTAAAAAGGTAACCAAATAACACATTCCAGTACAACCAGACACCCTGCTTAATAATGATAATAATAAAATACTACTACTACTACTACTACTAATAATAATAATAATAATAATAATAATAATAATAATAATAATAATAATAATAATAATATCCAGCAAAAAAAAATTCAAACTCTTTAAAAATCTCGCAAATTCTTTAAAAAAAAAAAAAAAAAAAATATTTACAGTAAAATTTTTCGATGAGCCATATAAAGGCAATCTGATTAAACAAACCACTGGTTTTTTGTATCCATTCATTAATGCTACTAATAATAATAATAATAATTAATAGAAATAATAATAACATAAAACATTCTGATACATTAGAAACGATTCCTAAGAATAAAAATTATATTTTGCCATTTTCTACTTATAAAATAATCATATATATATATATATATATATATATATATATATATATATATATATATATATATATATATATATATATATATATATATATATATATATATATATATATATATATATATACAATTAATTTAGAGTCACAAACTTACAAAATTTTGCTACACAACCACTTGTAACAGAGTTCTCTCAAAGACTGACTTGGGCATTCAAAAATAGGTCTAAAGCCAATTTTGAAAAGAACCGAAATTCCCTTGTCCATTTATTTTTTGATTTATCGATATTGAATCGATATCATAGTTGAAAATTTTCAGTTTTGAAGAACTGATTATTGGTCTAAATTTTTTTTTTTTTAAAATTAGAAAAGCTGGTTTTTTTTTTCAGTAAATAATATATATATATATATATATATATATATATATATATATATATATATATATATATATATATATATATATATATATATATATATATATATATATATATATATATATCGTAAAGATAATGCTACAATTATGGATTATAAGCAAGTCTAAATTTTTGTGTACCTAAACTTTAATGCATTTTAGGACAGATGCACAAGTATAAGTTGCCAATATATATATATATATTATATATATATATATATATATATATATATATATAATATATAATATATATATATATATATATATATATATATTATATAATATATAAATATTTATATATAAATTTCCTTTTTTTTTATTTTTTTTTTTTTTATTTTTTTTTTTTAATTTTTATTTAATTATTTATTATATATATATATATATATATATATATATATATATATATATATATATATATATATATATATATATAATATATATATATATATATATATATATTATATATATTAAGCATTAATTTAAATTAAAAAAGTAAAACAACTTGAAAGCTCCTG
>SEYY01021349.1:132500-145000 GCA_009176605.1 Armadillidium nasatum | reverse complement strand
TGGGTGGAAGGTAAGGGTGGGACGGAAAAAGGAATAAAGAACAGAGTGGTAGAAGGAATGAAAGTATTGGGGGGCCTAAGAAAAGTAAGGAAGAAAGGAAAAATTTCGAAAGAAATAAAGATGAGAATGTTTGAATGTATGTGTTCACCTTCTGTATTGTATGTGTGTGAAACATAGACGATAAGTGCTCGGTCGAGAAAAAGTTTCAATATCTTTGAGATGAAAGATTTGTGAGCGATATATATATTGAGAAGGATTGATAGGATTAGAAATGAAAGAATAAGGGAGATGTGTAAATGGAAGAAGGGTGTAATTGATAGAGAGGAGGAGGATGTGCTAAAATGGTTTGGACATATGTGAAGAATGAAAGAGAACAGAATGGTTGGCAAGGTACGTAGATCCGATGTAGATAGGGGAAGGGTTGGGGGAGGGGAAGGTCGAAGTGGAGATGGATGGATGGAGTGAGAGTGATTTTGATTTAAGGAATTTGAGTTTAGACGAGGGTAGAAGATTTGTGGAGACAGAGATGGAGGGAGGTGGTGAAAGCGTTGAAAGGTAAGAATAGTTATGTTTGTAAGGGAATTGTGGCGGGCACCACCTCACGAAAGTGGGAAAGGTGATAGTATATATATATATATATATATATATATATATATATATATATATATATATATATATATATATATATATATATATATATATATATATATATATATATATATATATATATTATATATAATTAACATCCGCATCCGCATCCTCATCAAAATTAAAATCCGCATCCAAATTAATCCGCATAATGCATCCGCATCATCCGCATCCGAAATTTCAAAATGCATCCGCATCCGCATCCGCACTTTCGAAAATTCAACATCCGCATCCGCATCCGCATCCGCACTTTCGAAAATTCAACATCCGCATCCGCATCCGCATCCGCATCCGCACTTCTCCAAAATTCAACATCCGCATCCGCATCCGCATCCGCAAATTAGAAAATATGACATCCGATCCATCACTACTTTGAACATAGTTTAACTTTTTTTAAATTATTATTATTATCATAATAATTAATAATAATAATAATAATAATAATAATAATAATAATAATAATAATAATAATAATAATAATAATAATAACGTTTTCTTAAATAACAATTAGCATGAATTGTTAGGATAATTTTGTTTACTTTTGTTTATTTCAGAATTTTCAATTGAAGAAAAACAAAGAATTTCTTTCAAAAATGGAAAAAGATTCTATTAACAAATATCTTCCTAATTTATGTTCGGGTCTTTTCTTCATATTTCTTATGAAAGGATCAATCAAAAACATTACGAAAATTCGTAAATATAGATCCCTAAATGTAAAAGGGAACCAATTTCTGAAGGTAAGTGTAAATTTGACTTATGAACGCTTCGACCAGCTCCACAATGTATAAAATGTCTTTAAAAAGATCAGTTAAGAGTCATTTACTATCTCCAAAGACTTGCAGAAAAATACGTAAGTATGAAACTACATAACCCGTGGAGTGAAATTTTATAATTTTTAAATTAGAAATTTTAAAACTTCTAACTTAAGTATTTTTCTGGAAGTCTTTGGGGATAGTAACTGACTCGCTGCCCCACATCCGAGCGAGGTCAGGGAGGTCCTTTGAGATTGTCGTCATGGCGGTTGTTCATGAGCTTTCTCAAATGTGATTTCCTTTTGTACCATCGTGTTGTAGTGGTTAGCGCTTTGACTTACCATTTTAGAGGTCAGGGTTCGAATCCCTAGTAGCAGATTAGAAATTTTAAAATTTCACTCCATGGGCTATGTGGTTCATACCTACGTATATATATATATATATATATATATATATATATATATATATATATATATATATATATATATATATATATATATATATATATATATATATATATATATATATATATATATATATATATATATATATATATATATATATATATATATATATATATATATATATATATATATATATATATATATATATATATATATATATATATATATATATATATATATATATATATATATATATATATATATATATATATATATATATATATATATATATATATATATATATATATATATATATATATATATATATATATATATATATATATATATATATATATATATATATATATATATATATATATATATATATATATATATATATATATATATATATATATATATATATATATATATATATATATATATATATTATTATATATATATATATATATACGATATACGTCCCACGACAATTCCCATCTATCGGTTAGGCCTGTATAACAAGGCAGCGCTCTTCCTTCAGGTTATGATAAGTCGAACTAAATACGCTACAAAAAAAATTTTAATAGTTTTTCTTTTGTTATGTTTTTATATTACTTTACAGTAGAGTAATAGTATGTGTAGAATGCATTTAGAGATATTTTGACTTCATATTTTCAATATTGTAAAAAATAGAAAGGTATCATGACAGATCGAATTATTATCATATATATATATATATATATATATATATATATATATATATATATATATATATATATATATATATATATATATATATATATATATATATATAATATATATATATATATTATATATATATTTCATTTTCTCTTTATTTATTTTCAGAATTTAGTTCAGAGAATCAAGTGGCAAAAATATGAAGAATTTGCTTCTTTACCATATTTGCTTCTTGGGCTCGCTTCCTTCCTAATATTTTCTATTTGGTCAAAAATGAATGAGAATATTATGATAGTTTACTTTATTTCTTTATCTGTAATGTTTTTTATAGTGGAATCAAATAAAAATCCTTTGGATGATATATTCGAACAGTTATATCGAAATGAAGTAAGAAATGCAAAATATATATACATGGAGGGTTCAGAGTTAAAGTGAATTAAGTCCATATTTTGCTTATTTTTCACTTACACTGCCAGTAAAGTAAAAATGTTGTATTTTCTGTGTAATAGTGAATCAAGTCCATTGTTTAATATTTATCTACCAGGTGGCAGCAAGAACAATTAGATATCAATGATAATTAAATGCAGTTAATCAACTTTAAGGTTTGTTTTCTCTTAAATGAGTCTAATGGACTTTGTTCACATTAACAATGAAACCTTAATATATATATGTATATATATATATATATATATATATATATATATATATATATATATATATATATATATATATATATATATATAATATATATATATATATATATATATATAATCAACCCACATTAGAAAGGATTTTGAATTTGTGGTTCGTTATTTGGATTATATATTTCTGACTAAAAGTTATAACCATATTTAAAATATTTAAATCTATTTTCTAGTTTCTAGTATTTAAAGAAAAGTAAAATAATGCTCTCTATTTCGATAACCTCACATTTTTTTCCTATATACTTTTTTCTTGGGAATTTTTTTGAATTATTATTTTTTTTTTCCCCCCAAAGATCACTAGATGTGAAAAACATAAAAGTGAAGAATGTAGCTGCCATCCTAGTCAGTCGAGAGAGAATTCGACCACTTCTCCAGCTACTTCCTCAAGGGTTTTCGAATCCCCTTCGATTCAACAACCAAAGTCAGTAAAAGTTTCGGAGTCCATTCCGTCTACAACTCAAGAAGACACTAACAGGGGTGTTACAACGGTAGTGGGTGGTGTCTTTAATAACGGTAATTAAATAATTAATTTTCAATATTAAGAATAATAAACAATAATAACTAATAATAATAA
Source organism: Armadillidium nasatum (assembly GCA_009176605.1). Classification (NCBI taxonomy): domain Eukaryota; kingdom Metazoa; phylum Arthropoda; class Malacostraca; order Isopoda; family Armadillidiidae; genus Armadillidium; species Armadillidium nasatum. Next base: position 141,219 of record SEYY01021349.1, on the reverse strand, counting down.
TAATGTAATAACTATAAAATAATACTAATATTACAATTAATAATACAATTTCACAGCTACTTCCTTAAGGGTTTCCGAATCCCCTTCGATTCAACAACCAAAGTCAGTAAATGTTTCCGAGTCCATTTTGTCTACCACTCAGACAGGCACTAACAGGGGCGTTGAAACGATAGTGGCTGGTGTCATTAATAATGGTAATTAAATAATTAATTTTCAATATTAATTAACAATAATAAATAATAAAAACTAATAATAATAATAATAATGTAATAACTATAAAAATAATAGTAATATCTTGCTACTCCGAAATATATGTAAATAGTTTTAAAGAAAGTACACTGAAAAATTGGGCAAATGAATCGTTGGGACAAGTGGCAAAAATGTCCCAACAAATTTTTCTATTTTCCTTTCCCAATGTCAGTAACTCATTTTAGTCAACATAGCATTTTCATACTCCAAATCTGATTTACTTTAAGCATTTTTTCTTATCACTCTTTTCATTTTGACTATCAAACCATTTTTATCATCTCTCCCTCTCTGTAATGTCACTTGCACTGACAATCTTCTACATTATTTCAGACTCAAGTCTTTTTATACAGCAAGTTCAAAATAAAGATCAAAAGGCACCACAAAACCTTCAAGATTTTAAGGGTTCTGAGGAGGTACCTGAGTGGTTCAGTTTATACATGAAAGAGGTTTGTATGATGTTGTTTGGATATTAAAAAGTCTCGGCTTTTAATTTAGTATTTTAACTTTTTTTTCTTGCATTTGTATTTGTATAATGATATAAAAAAGTTGAAGTCATTTGTCCAGACCTTGCTCTTTGTCTTTATTCTTTTTATTTGCTTTGTTGTTACTAAGGACATTATAAATTTATTTAAATCGTCAAATTTATTAATATATTTGTGATTTTTAATGTATTTCTTGCTGTAAAATGAATTTGACCTCATGGCAAGGTCATAAATTGAAATTATAATTATAGTTATATATAATTATACATTATAAATGGAAGTTTGTTTTTTTATGTTATTTTTAATTTAACGTTTAAACGTTTTTTTTTGTTTGAATAAGATAGACGAAACTTTCCTTAATTAAAATATCAACAAAAAAAATCTATTTTTACACCTATTTTGTAAGCTTTGTAAATACAAATACTGTATAATAATGTATAAATGCTTTATGATATATAAAATTAATATCATATAAATTATAATGCATAAAAATATTGAATTACTTTCAGTTGAAAACCAACTTTTCCAGTAAAATTACATCAAAAATTAGTGAAATTTTTGATGAGGCAATAAGAAAACTGGACGAAACGGAAACAGACAGGGAGATAAAACTGATTGAAGTGTTTTCGAGTTGTACTACTGAGATCAGAAAAAAGGTTATTTCACTAATTTTCTTTCTAATTAATTTTTGCTGCTAAATTATAAAACTGAAATATATAAAATTCCTACTTAATATTTGAAATTATTTTAAAATTTCATGTACAGGTAAAAACTGAAATAATTAAATTCTAATTAATATTTTAAATTATTTTAAAATTTCATATACAGATAAAAACTAAAATATTAAATTTCTAATTAATATTTTAAATAATTTTAAAGTTCCACGTACAGGTAAAAACTGAAATAATTAAATTTCTAATTAATATTTTAAATAATTTTAAAGTTTCATGTACAGGTAAAAACTGAAATATATAAAATTTATGTAAGGTAAAAACTGAAATATATAAATTTTCTAATTAATATTTTAAATAACTTTAAAGTTTCATGTACAGGTAAAAACTAAAATATATATAACTTTATGTACAGGTAAAAACTGAAATAATTAAATTTGTAATTAATATTTTAAATAATTTTAAAATTTCATGTACAGGTAAATGAGGATATTTCTAAAGTTTCCACACAACTAAAAGTTAAACTTGAAGAAGTAGCAAAAAAAAAACTTAGCGAAATCAACACTGAAGCCAAACTGAAAGGAGAATTTTCAAGAAGCATTTCAGATCAGGAAGATAAGGTTATTTAATGTTTCAATATTTGACTTTTAAATAATTTCATTTTAAAATGAAGTTTATACAATATATAATTTTTTATTAAATGTGTTTTTCCATATGATACAGTACTAAATGTATTTTCTATTATAGAATAATAGAAATAGTATGCTATAGTATTTGATTCAGTATAGCATAGCATATGCTTTAGTATTTTAATATGCATTTAAATGCATTTTTACATATGATACAGTATTAAATGTATTTTTCTATTATAGGACAATAGAAATAGTATATGGTATATAATTCAGTGCAGTATAGTATATGCTTTTGTATTAAATGCGTTTTAAAATGATGCAGTATTAAATGTATTTTCCAATTATAGAATAATAGAAATAATATAGTATATGGTATATGATTTAGTATAGTATAGTATGTATATGATTCAGTATAGTATAGTATATGATTTTGTATTAAATGAGTTTTTGTATTTGATACAGTATTAAATGTATTTTTTTATTGTAGGATAATAAAAATAGTGTAGTATATGATTAAGTATGGACGTGTTTTTTCAAATGATACAGTATTAAATGGAGTTTCCTAATATAGTATAACAAAAATAGTATAGCATTATGTTATACGATTCGGGATTAAATGTGTTTTTCATATGATACAGAATTAAATACATTTTTCTATTACAGTATATAATAGAAATTGTGTAGTATATATTAAATCTGTTTTAAAGTCATTTTTCTATTATAGTATAAGAAAGAATTCTCTAAAGTTTTTTCAAACATGCAAAAAATGTTAGAAGAGGTCAAAATATCGATAGTAGAGGAGGCTGAAACAAAATTGAAAACTATGATCAAAAACTCCTTTTCAAAAACACAAAACGAGGTATCGTGCTCTTGAACTTTTATTTTCATGTTTAATTATTATTATTATTATTATTATTATTATTATTATTATTATTATTATTATTATTATTATTATTATTATTATTATTATTATTATTATTATTATTATTATTATTATTATTATTATTATTATTATTATTATTATTATTATTATTATTATTATTATTATTATTATTATTATTATTATTATTATTATTATTATTATTATTTTTATTATTATTATTATTATTATTATTATTTTATTATTATTATTATTATTATTATTATTATTATTATTATTATTATTATTATTATTATTATTATTATTATTATTATTTTCATTTTTATATATTTTGTTAAACTATAACAGCTCAAGGAAGATCGGGCCAAAGTTATGTTAAGACTTGAAGAAAGGATTGAAAAAAAAATTGAAAAATTGAAAGCAACAAACTCGGAGCCAAAATTGTTTGAGATTCTCACAGAATATGTTCCAAAAATGAACAATAAGGTACTCTGAATTTCTAACAATGTTTATGGTGTTAAATTTTTCATTTTAAAAATGTATATTGTTATTATTCATAACTATGACCTGATTGACATTGATGTGGCTATTATTATTATTATTATTATTATTATTATTATTATTATTATTATTATTATTATTATTATTATTAATTACCATATTATTATTATTTATAATATGAAAAATGTATACTGAATTTTTTTTCTTACGGGCATTGCCCTGTTCTAGGAGAGGAAGTTCTCTAGGTAGTATATACCTAGAATCCCCAAGTGGGATCGAACCTGTGCCCTCAAGCACGTGAGTCAATCACTCTACCGTTTGAGCCACGGTAGAGAGCACTATTGCTATTCATAGCTGTGACCTAAATAATGATGATGGTGTTAAATTTATCATTTGAAAAATGCATGCTAAATAATTCACAGCTATAACCTGAATAATAATTTATTTACAGTATGAGAAGAATGTTTCAGAAATCACCAATCAAATATCAGAAAGGCTGAAAGCTATGAATAAATTAAATGCAAAATACAAGTCAATTTGTGCATTAAAAAACATAAAATGTATGAAATTAAGTGAAAAAATACAACAAAAGCAGAATAAAACATTAAATGCTATTGATAAAATTCCGAAAAAGGTTTGTTTGCACTTACTTAATTTTTAATTAGTATAATCAAATAAGTAATATTTGTTTAATATTTACCCATATATTAATGAGTTTTTAATTGTTGTTTACATTGTTTCTTAAAATATATATTTCAAATTAACTGACAAGCAAATTAGAAACTCAAAGCGGTACATATATATATATATATATATATATATATATATATATATATATATATATATATATATATATATATATATATATATATATATATATATATATATATATATATATATATATATATATATATATATATATATATATATATATATATATATATATATATATATATATATATATATATATATATATATATATATATATATATATATATATATAAAGAATTAAAACCACATAGCTCGTAGAGTTAAAATATACAAACTTTTTACGTCTGCTATTTCGAGAAATCGAACTTTGACCTCTAAGCTAGTAAGACAGAGCTTTACCTCTGTACCACTACAGTTCTAAAGGAAATCTCAATGAGAAAGCTCATGATGATGATAAATTTTAAGTATATATATATATATATATATATATATATATATATATATATATATATATATATATATATATATATATATATATATATATATATATATATATATATATAAGTTTGTATCTGGAATAAACCACGAATACGAGGGTATGACAGATTGAGATATGACAGTTTCTTAAAATTTACGTTGATTTAGCACCTAAAATACGTTGCAAATAAAATCTTTAAAAAAAAAAAACGTATACGCAGACGAACTTTTTGTAATTATTTTGAGATCATTTTTTATTAATTTTTCAGGTGTGTTTTTCATTCTTGAATTCAACTAAGGATCTCATTATTTTAAAAGAACCTCAAATTAGGAAGTCCAAAGTAAAATCAAGAAATAAAAATATTAATTTGCCAAATAACTCACTTGAAAACAAGGATCTTGAAGATAGAGTTGTGGTTTGTAACTTTATTTATCAATTGTACAGTCGTCAACAGGAGTTCGTTCCTATTAAGCTGGAAATAAATATTTATATAAAATGGAGATTATCTCAGGTTCAGCCAATCACAGTTCAATTAAGCCCTTCTCAATGTTTTTATTTTATTTTTATTCAAAATTGAGCTTTTATGAAATGATTTCCATTTTATATAAATATTTATTTCCAGCTTAATAGGAACGAACTCTTGTTGACGACTGTACATATATTGTTAATGTTTTATTTCACTATGAGGTATTAGTTTTTTTTCTGTGTGGAAAGGTACGTAAGGGTTCAAAATCTTTAAGGAATGTCGAAAGGTCATTTTAAATTTGTTTTGCTATTTTGTATTTAGAAAGTAAACTAGATATTACTAGGTATATTTTAGAACATATTTTTTTTTAGTTTAATGAAAGATTAGTCAAGCATAATCAGAATGACAAAAAGAATGCTACAAATCAAGAAAGGAAAAGGGGTGAAAAAGAAATCAAAAAGGAAAATAGGAAAGAGAAAGAGTGCAACACCAACAGTATAGAATATACAGGCTTAGAACACTATAATTCCGAATCCAATTCACGCTCTAAATGCTTGGAATCTGATTGCCGCTCACATTTAGATGCTTATTCAGAAAATAGCAAAATTGACAATAATAATAATAATAAAAATTGGGATAGTGGTCATGAAAATAAACAAAATTATGGTGAAAAGAAAGAAATAGATGCCCCAACTGAACAAATGCAGGTCGGTAGCATCCCATGAGTTTTATTTGAGATGAATTTGAGTGATTAGTTCGTTTTCTAATTATCAATAAAATAAAATAATCTATTTTAATTAAAGGAAACTGAAGATGGAAATGGTTCGAGCGAGAAAGCATCCGAAACTCTAATTTTATATAAAAATTATGTTAACGCATCTTCAGCATTGCCTCCAAATTCCGAAAATCTTTCCAACTCTGGAGTAAGTTTTATTAGATTTTTATTACAATAAGATAGATTTAAATATTTATAATAAAGATTTCTATAGCATAATAGATTGATTATTAAATTATTTTACTATAATTTCTTTCTTTAGAAATCAACTAATAATAAAAATTAAAAAAAATTATATAAAAATAAAATTTAAATAAGTTTATTCCTTAATATCTTACTTTAATGTTTATCATAAACAGTCTCCTTATGCTCTAGCCCATTTTCTTGCCTTTTTCTAAGCTTAAAATGAGAATCAAAGCAAATCGAAGGGTATAGGTTGGAATATAGGATAGAATATAGAAAAATATATATAGAAGAATGTAAATAGTATATATATATATATATATATATATATATATATATATATATATATATATATATATATATATATATATATATATATATATATATATATATATATATATATATATATATATATTATATTACTACTATTTTAAAAACTGACATTTTTAGATGAAAAAACTATAAATTTTATAGTTATTTAAAACTGTTACATTCACAGGACACAGTTATATAAGGTAAAAAGACAACATCTGTCTCCATTATTTAAAGCAAATATTTTGCTGTTCACAAAACTTAATCTGTACATCATTTATTGGTTAACGAAATATGTCAATTATAAGTTGCTCTTTTTATTTTTAATAGATTTTCAATGAAACTTTCTTTAGAAATCAACTAATAACAAAAATTAAAAAAAGTTATATAAAAATAATATAGTATATAAAATAGGTTAAGAATTTTTTTAAGCTATAGCATGAAAGGTCACAAATATTACAGTAAAGATTTGGTCTTAAAAATTAAATTTACTGATATTTGTTGTAAATCTAATCTAAGGTGTAAGTATCAGGATTCAAAATTGCAAATTACCTATTAAATCATTTATTAGTATAATGTGCTATATTGAAGTTATTTTTTTTCTTATATTAATAACCGAAATTGTTTATTTAAACACTAGGAGTCATTTGAAATGGTAGAAGCCGAAGATTGTAATCATCCAGAAAGTAAAACCCTTACCCCTGAAAGCAGCCTAGTCTTTTTTAATTCTCAGAATGAATTCTAAAACTAAATTTTGCAGTAAAGTTGCATTGAAGATATTTATACTGTGAAGTTTCAAGTAGTGCTGTGAAAATCTTACTGAACTTGCTGTAATGAAGTTCTACTGCCATTTCTTATGATACTTTACCAAAGATTAAGTTACTCTTTATAAACTTATTGTATAAAAATAAGTTTCCAGTATTTGCTCAACAATTAGAATAAAACCGTAAAACAAAATATTACATTTATATATTTACTTCAAATTTATACTTCAAGAACTTTATTGTACAAATAAAATTTTACTATGGCTTTTTTTTTTTTCCTTTAAATTCCACGTAAGACAGAAATGAAATTTCATGTAACTTTTAAGTTGACATTAAGTAAACCGTAAGATTTGCATAATTTGAACTTATTTATGCCCCCTCCTTGAAAAGGGCTCTGCCCGTGAGTGACGGCAATATGTAAAAAAAAAAGAAAAAAAAATTAGTCAATCCGTCCAGGATATTTTGGCCTTTTTCAGAATTGGTCTATTTTTTTTTTAATCTCCTCTCGTGAGCAAAGTCCAAAGGCCTACTACTAATACTAATACTATTACTACACTGCAAAAATTGTCCTAACGAACCGTTGGGACAAGTAAAAATGTCACAACAAATCTTTTCAGTTATTTTCTTATTAGAAAATTAAATCGGCAAAGCGACTTTCTTATGCTTAACATATCTTTTCTCTATTGAAAATTTTACTGACATTTTTGTAACTTGTCCCAACGATTCGTTAGGACAGTTTTTGAAGTGTACTAATTAATTTTGAAAATACCAGATTCATGGTGAAATTAAATTAAAGTTCTGTAATTTTCCATCAATTAAAATAAGGATATAAAAATTAAATTTTACATCAAAGAATGTGAATAAAAACCCTCCAGAAATTTTGAATTGAAAATATCGGAGCCTTCATACGAGTAAAAAACATCCTAAAAATAATAATACAAAAAACACTTGTTAAAAACGTTATTAAATTAATTTATTTTTTTTTAATACAACAAAGTTGAGAAAACACACTTCAAGATTGACTGTCCTTTACTAATAGAAACATTTAGTTATAGGGTAGGTACGTTAATAAATTAACTTATTTTCTAGGTTAATAAACATTCCTTATCTTTTAGGTTAAGAATTTCTTTGAAGATTATCATAATTAGCAGTAATTACTAAGATAAATAGTAAAAGCAAGATAAATATGTTGTATTTTGGAAAGTGTTTCAGCAAATATTATTTTCCAATTCAAAACTGAATAAAAAAATAAAATAACTTGAATCGAAAAACTTTGAAAAAAATCCAAGACTGGAACAATTTTCCTTCATTACAGATGCAAAACCTTAATTTTTAACATAAATCTGGTAAGACAATTAAGTAAATTTGATTTGGTCTTTAATAATAACGTTTTGGTGAGAAAAAATGTCACAATAATATCAAAATATAGCATATAATAATAAGAATATTAAACTTCAAAAAATACTCATAATTTATTTATTACTGAATCCTCATAGTATCGACTACAATTTTTGTCTGTTTAAACAATTAAATCACTTTATAGAAGAAAGTTATGTACACTCATAAAGAATAAAAATACTAATAAAATACTAAATAGAATACTAATACTAATGCT
>SEYY01021349.1:122500-127500 GCA_009176605.1 Armadillidium nasatum | reverse complement strand
GTGATTCTTCCTCTTGTGGTAAAATCAGTTTATCTGAATCAGTCTGAAACTGATTTAGAATATTGAAAATCTTTGAGACTGATGGGATGGGACTTTCGATGGGACTGTGAATTTCTCTAAAACACTTCAGATTCTTCATCGTTTTTGTCTGATTCAAAATCAGTTAGATGACTCAGAAAAAATCAATTTTTAATTATCAGCGATATTTTCCTTCCTCTTGTGATAAAATCAGTTTTTCTGAATCTGAATCAGTCTGAAACTAAAATCTTAGAGATTGATTTACAGATCTTCTGATTTATATTCATAGTTTCCCGAATCAGAATCAGAATCGGGAATCGTATATTTTCAAAATCAGGTCATTTTCACCTTTCACTTCAGATTCATCTATAATTTCAATATTTGATTTCGAATCAATTCTACTCTTGATTAGGAAGATCTTTTGAGACTAATTTTCTCCTACTTTTTTGATTTTTAAAATCTTATTCTTTAAAGTTTTTTCAGTTGTATTCCCCTGCAACTAAAGCTTTCATTTTAAAGTGCTGCAAAAGCCTCTCTGTTTACATACTACTTTAAAGAGACCTCTCTGGAAGTTTGAAAAATTCTGAAGTATTAAAACATCTAAAGCAGGCTAAACTACACCCCAAATTCTCCCCTGTAGTCCTCCTTTCGTAAACCTATACGTGGGGTTCTTACTAAAATTTAATATCTAAATCGAAACTCGTATCTGAAGTTTTCGTTCAGTATCTGGCATTTAGTTCACAAGTGTACTCACCACTTCGAGTTCTCAAGATAATTTCAAATTTGTCCGGATACGAAACGTAAGTTTAAAATTTTTAATTAAAAAATAATTTAATCTTTTTTTTTATTAATATTTACTATACTTATTTTTTAATTAGTATTAATCAATTTAATTTTTACTTATAAACTATCACGAAAATTATAAATTTTTACATTAATTTATAACTTTTCATTTTACGTTATAATTATCATTAATACTTAATTTGCTCTTTTTTTATTATACTAAATATATTTTATTTAATTAAACTTTTAATCTTTTAAATTTTTTTCACTTTAATTTATATAATTTATTTATTTTAATTCATTGTTACAGATAAATGAAAGTGATTATCTGTCCCAACGATAAGATTGTAATTGATTCAGAATTAAGAAATTTAAAATCAGATTCTGAAAATTTTCTAAATCGACTTTTTCTTCTGAATCAATTTCTGGCAGATTCGGAATCGGAAAAGAAAACTTTTTAGAAGGTAAAAATCATAACTTGATTCAACTGAATCATCAATCTGATTCCGAATCAGAAAAGAAAACTTTTTAGAAGGTAAAAATCATAACTTTATTCATCTGAATCATCAATCTGATTCCGAATCAGACAATTGGTGATAAACCCGAAGTGTATTTTGAGGATTATAGTCCCATCGGCAGTACCATATATAATGCACCACCTTATGTTAATGAAAATGGCAATGACTGATTTTGGCTTCGAATTTGTATCAAAGGAAACTAAACTGGTAAGTCATGATTATTTTAACTTATAAGTGGAAATTTTCAAATTTTAGAAAATGATTATTATTTCTTCATTTAGAAACCTATCTAACCACAGTGCGTTACTTTGCACATCGAGGACGAAGTTTCCATGAACATATCGCCAATATGACATTAGTGGCACAACCATTGGATTCCAATGTAGATGATGGTTCTGGTAATGTGAATTTGAAACGTCAGCTCTGATAACGTGAGTTTGAAACGTTGATTTTAAGTCATTCATAGTAATATTTAATTTTTAGCAATTTTAAATGTAAAGAAATTAGCCATTTATTTTTGTAATTAACAGTATTTATTGACTAATTTCTAGGGTCTTGTTACATATACCGAACGCCAAAAAAATTCCTAATAGGAAAGGCTTGTAGCAATGATTTTATTTAAAATCTTATTGTACATTATCAATCAGCATATTAAAAACTCCTTTTAAGTTTTTGAGCTTAAAGTATTATATATATATATATATATATATATATATATATATATATATATATATATATATATATATATATATATATATATATATATATATATATATATATATATATATATATATATATATATATATATATATATATATATATATATATATATATATATATATATATATATATCTTACCTAATTTGTTAGTAGCATAGTTATTGTAATGTTCAATCATAAGTGCGTTGGTTTATTTATACGATAAGTTCGTTTTGGTTACGTTAAGTTAGGTTACATTAGATTGTTAGGTTTAAGTTTTAGGTCAGGTCAGGGTAAGTTTGGTTACGTTACGTAACGTTAGTGTAGGTTAATATAAAAATAAGAAAAAATGTGGCACTCATAGATTAATGCTTGATAGTTATGTATGTGAATTTGTATGGAGATATAAACATCGAAGTGATCTTTTCATTGCTATGTTGAATGGTATTAAAAACTTCTTAATAAATAAATAAATGTTTAACAATTAAAATGTATGAGGTGGTTGAAAATAATTAAGTTGTATTTTTGACATTAGAGAAATTAAAAGCAAAATATTTTTTCATTTAAATTGTAAAAAATTATCTTCCCAAATTACATGAAGTAAAGACAGTACCGGCAACTTTTTACCTTGAAATATTTTTGCGTCAGGTATATGTAAAAAGATCAGTTTCCTATACATATATACACAATGTGGGTGTGTGGAAGGAGATAAATTTAGGGATTTTAATTTTTCAGAGGTTTTCCATTCTTGTAATCAGTTAAGGAACTGGTAGTTCAAAAGAGCTTCAAATTAAGAACTCCACTTAAAAACTTGAATGATACTGATAAAGTTTTAAACAATTCACTCTAAAACTAATCTTCAAGATAGAACTGAGGTTTGTATCTATTTTGTATTTAATGTTAATACCTTTTCAGAAATGTATTAGTTTTGTATAGAGAAAATTGAGGGTTTAAACTTTAATGGTAAAATGCTTTTTAGAACTTTCGTATTTTGTATTTCTAGTTGAAGCTTTATATTCCTGGTTACACTTTAAAATTTCATTTTCTAGTTATGAAAGACCACACAGTCAAGAACCTTAAATAAAATACTGATCAGAATGGCAAACTGTAACAGATGAAGAGTTGCAAAACAGTATGAAAGATCTATGAATACACCCACAGAGTATGGATTTTTTTTCTCAGAATTCCAGGAATCTTTTCAGAGTTAGGTTTTTCTTCTGGAAGTGAAGAAAACTGATGACAGAGGTCACTATAAATTGCAAAAGCACTGATGCAGATTTCAAAAGTGCCAATCATAATGTAATTGCGAAAAATGTGATAACTATCAAAGTAATTTGTATTAGAGAAAAATTTGTATTTAAATAAGAAATTGAATATGCAAAAGGATCGAACGTAAAAACATCTTACATATTTCTAAATATCAATTCACCTATCCTAAAGATGTCTTAAAATCTCGAGCAATTTTTCCAACTCTTAGGTTTAACTTTGAATTCATTATAATGGGATAGATTTAAATATTTTGTTTCAGAAGAGCAACAAATATTCTTTAAAATTTTCTTTTGAACTCCAATAAGTAAGCCATTAGAATTGAAAGAATAGAGGATGCTAGTTTTCCCCGCTATGTTATGGAGATAGTCTTAAGATATTGAATATGGAAGCATCCTATTGTTTTAAATACTTTGTTTTAACGTAGTACTACTGTTATAGTTATTTTAAATTATTTTAATGTAATCACTTGCTTATATATGCTTTCCACCAAAGATTAAATTAGATCTTTATTTATCTACCTATTAGAATAACTTGTAGTAGTTTGGCATTTGAATTTTTTCGATATTGCTACTTTAAATAATTTAATACAAAATATTGCTTACAGATTTTTTCATATAACTACAAAAAAATTTATTGCACAAATAAAATATGAAATTTCCATTGTTTTTACGTCAACCTTTTTGATTTCTGAAAATAAAATTTGAATGAGTTCACGTGCAGCTCTCAAGTTTATAAAACCAAAACTTTTTTATAACTAGATTCTGAGAAGTAAAATTCCTCAATTGGAAGAGGCTAGGATGTTCTGGCTTCTACCAGAATGTCTAGTGTTTGACATGGTTTGCTGTTAAAATTTTAAGTAGTGAAAATAACACATTTAAAAAAAAATTTTAAAACTATTAAACCAAAGAACACCTTAAAAGAATTTTGGAAATGAACTTAGAAAAAATTGAATAGTTCTTTTTTCTGCAACAAAGTTGGAGAATAAAATCTTTAATATTTATCCTACTAAAAAATTAGAGCCTGTGTGGATAAAATGTAAAACTTCATTTTGGATTAATAAAAAATTTAATTTCCTTTCGGGTTCGGAATTTCTTTTAAGATTTATAAAGGAAGGAAAATATTAAGTGAAAGGGATGGGATATCCCAGAAAAGTGGTCAAGCAGATATTAATTTTCAAGCAGTATAAATTAGAATAAAAACAATTTGAATTAAAAACTTTGAAAGATCCAATACCTAGAATAATTTAGTCACTGCAAATACTGAAAAATATATTTAATAATGCAAGTCTGGTTGGAAAAGTATACTTGAGTATTTTTCTTTATAATTTCCTTTAATTTAAACTCCAACTCGAATCTTATGAACAAGATAAAAATACATTAAACTTTAAAAATACAGCTAGTATGGAAATTGTCAAACAGCTCTAAAAATTATCCGAATCTAAACGTTAAAATAGCAATTCTTGTCTATCAAAAATAGGATTTATCTTTCAAACCTCTTCCACTTTCTCACTTCCTCTCACTCTCTAAAATCTCCTTTAACTTTGACTCTCGCCACTATTAAGTAGTGATTCGTGATACTCATCGTAGCTCCCCTTAATACATTAACATCTAACAGTCTACTCCTTCCTTCCCATTTAACAAACACACAATCGAAAAGTCCCCTCTCCCCACTCACTCACCGTGGTTGGTCGCACCTGTACCCAGAAGCCCCAGCA
>SEYY01021349.1:107500-112500 GCA_009176605.1 Armadillidium nasatum | reverse complement strand
AAATCCCCCCGTTGTCGATAAAATGGCACTACGAAGATTCATCACAGTCGACATTGATGACAAACTGGAATCTCTATTCTCTCGTCATGCTTTGGATCTGAGAGATAAGGTTTTTTTATTACATTTACTTTAAACATTTAATTAGATAATTTATTTTCAGTGTGAAACTTACATTGCTACATAATTCGATATTATAAATGTATATATATATATATATCTTTTTAGTATTTAAAAGAGATTTCTGAAACATCCCAAAAATTAGAAGATGCATTTTCTGAATTGGAGAGAAGATCGATAGTAGATGGTCTGGAAGCAAAATTACGTATCACATTCGCAAACCACATTTTAGAGGTGAGAAACGAAGTATTTTGCTTCTGAATTCGCATTTAAATATTTCAGTATTTCTTGTAGTAAATATGATCAAATTCAGCGTTTCCAAACTGTGGTTTACTTAGACCTCCACAGAAACTTTGAGGGTATTTTGCTTCTGAATTCGCATTTAAATATTTCAGTATTTCTTTGTAGTAAATATGATCTAATTCAGCGTTTCCAAACTGTGGTTTACTTAGACCTCCACAGAAACTTTGAGGGTATTTTGCTTCTGAATTCGCATTTAAATATTTCAGTATTTCTTTGTAGTAAATATGATCTAATTCAGCGTTTCCAAACTGTGGTTTACTTAGACCTCCACAGAAACTTTGATGGTTATTTTGCTTCTGAATTCCCATTCAAATATTCGAGTATTTCCTTGTAGTTAATATGAACTAATTTAACGTTTCCCAACCGGAACCACAGAAACTTTGAGGGAATCCTAATTAGCTTTTACTAACCTACAAATAAATCTTTAATTTAGGAATATTATACATGAGTATATGGGGGCCACATACGTAAAGTTAGGACTCAGGGGGTCCCTCAGGGGGTCCGCAAGCGAAAAAAGATTGAGAATCCCTGATTTCTAATTCAACATATCCTGTTAAAATATTTCAGCTCCGAAGGGATCTATCTAGTCTTTCGTTAATAATGGAAGAAGAGATTGGTGAAACTTTAAGAAAATGCCAATTAATTGTTTCCAAGACAAAAATTCACGAAGTTCTCGATTTCTACATATCAAGGATACACAATAAGGTTTATTTTGAAGTTCTATTATTTTTGTAACTATTAAATATTAAACATGGAAAATATACGCTACCCTTATCCAGCGTCATATAACTTCTGTAAACTTTATTTTACAGTATAGTAAATATACTTCTGAAGTTTCGAAATCTATGGAAGAATTATTTAAAGCAGCCAGGATGATGAAACGAAAATACCAGAACCCAATTCAGATATTTGATTCGGATGAACACTGGAAATTAATTAGAAAAATTTACCAAAATCTGAAGAAAATAAGACTTGAAATTTTTGCAAATTCAAATAAGGTTTGTTTGACTTTATATATATATATATATATATATATATATATATATATATATATATATATATATATATATATATATATATATATATATATATATATATATATATATATATATATATATATATATATATATATATATTTAAAGAGGGGAAACTTTCTAGGTAATTTCTTCCTAGAACCCGCGTGAGAAATTGAACCAACACCCTTAGCACCTAAGTCAATCGCTCTACCGATAAACCACTGCTTTAAGTAGTTGAATAATTTAACTTTACTACCGTATGCAAAGCTGGAATTCCATTTTTTCATTTTTATTATTATTTTTTATTAATATTATTATTTATTATTGCCATTTTATTATTTTTTTTTATTATTGTTATTTTCTTTATTTTTTTCATTATTATTTTTTTTCATTATTATTTTTTTATCATTGTTATTTTTATTATTTTTTCATTACTATTTTTATTTATTAAAAATATCTAATTAATACTTATCTTCCTTATTAGTAAATGAATTTCAAAATAATTTAATCCTGCTACAAAAAGCAGCACACATACAAATTAATATAACTATTTTAAATTCCAAATAAAATTTTTTTTTTTTTAGCTGTTTTCAAGTCTATTAGACTCTGATAAGGAACTCATCTCTTCAAGAGAGTCTCAGATAATGGATTCTGAAAGTGGAAATTTCAATGATGCTAACACAAATAAGGAATTTCCTAGTAAATCACCTCAAAATAAGGTTTGTGTCTATATTAATTTTAAAATGAATGTAAGTATTTACATGCATTTAAATTCATAATTAGATTTTCTTTCCAGGTGTTTGCCTCTCCTAACAACCTAACCTAACCTAACCTCTAACCTAACCTAAACCTAACCTAACGGATTCTGAAAGTGGAAATTTCTCTGATGCTAATACAAATAGGCAATTTCCAAACTCACCTCAAAATATGGTTTGTGTCCATATTAATTTTAGAATAAGTGTAAGTATTTCCAGGCATTTAAATTCATGTTTAGATTTTCTTTCCAGGTGTTTGCCTCTCTATTAGAGTCTAAAAGAAAAAAGAAACTCGTTTCTTCTATAGAGTCTCAACGGAAGAATTCCGAAAGTGAAAAATTCACTGTTGCTAATACAAATGAGCAATTTCCTAGTAACTCACCTGAAAATAATGTCGTTAAAGCCAAAACTAAGGTTTGTATCTATTCATTTTAAAATGAGTGTTTGTATTTCCATACATGTAAATTCATAATTCGATTTTTTTTCCAGGAGTTTTCCACCACTCTGTCAGACTCTGATAATGAACTCATCTCTTCTAGAGAGTCTCAAGGAAAGAATTCCGAAAGTGGAAAACTCACTGTTGCTAATACAAATGAGCAATTTCCTAGTACCTCACCACAAAATAATGTTGTTAAAGCAAAAACTAAGGTTTGCATTTATATTCATTTTAAAATGAGTGTTAGTATTTTCATGCATTTAAATTCATAATTAGATTTTTTTTCCAGGTGTTCTCCACCACTCCGTCAGACTCTGATAATAAACTCATCTCTTCTAAAGAGTCTCAAGGAAAGAATTCCGAAAGTGAAAAATTCACTGATGCTAATAAAAATGAGCAATTTCCTAGTAACTCACCTCAAAATAAAAGCGTTAAAGCCAAAACTAAGGTTTGTATTTATATTCATTTTAAAATGAGTGTTAGTATTTGCATGCATTTAACTTCATAAATAGATTTTTTTTCCAGGTGTTCTCCACCACTCTGTTAGATTCTGATAAACTCATCTCTTCTAGAGAGTCTCTAGGAAAGAATTCCGAAAGTGGAAAATTCACTGATGCTAATACAAATGAGCAATTTCCTAGTACCTCACCACAAAATAATAGCGTTAAAGCCAAAACTAAGGTTTGTATATATATTAATTTTAAAATTAGTGTTAGTATTTCTATGCATGAGGAGATAATGGTATACTTTCATTTTGAAATTGACTCCCTCGAGTTAAGTGAGGGTTCAAAACTCTAAAGAACTATAAAACATAGTCTTTTTAAAGTTTTTTCTAAGTTTACAATTGTGTATTTCGAGAGTCAGTTCAGTATTCCTCAGTACAATCAATCCAGACTTGTATATTTTTTTCAGTCTTTTGAAAAATTGCCGACCCAAAATCCAGAAAAGTCTGATAGTGATTCAAAAGAAAGTAGCCAAAAAAATGTGTCCTGTCGAAGAAAGGACAAAATCATCACAAAAGAAAAAGAATCGATAAAACTTAGTGACTTTGAAGATTTTATCTGCAATGACGAAGAGAGTGACTCTAAATCTTTTGGTTCCGATTTAGAACCCTATGCAGAAATGGAGGAAATTAACTATGACCACTTTCGCCATGGTCATAAAGGCGAAGATAATACTGTTGCTAATAAGAAAAACATCGGAACCACTTCTCAAGATTTTGCAGCTAAAAGAAAACAAGTTAGTAAGAAATTTTGCTTGAATTTAATGATATAAAGTTGTGAAGCAATTATTAACAACTTACTTCTTTCCCTTTTTATTAAGGAAAACGCAGGGACACTTATACACGAAGAGGACGCATTTGTTTTTGTCGAAAATCATTTCGGTGAATCAACTCTACTGCCTTCATATTCTGAGTTTTCATCTAATTCTGATGTAAGTTTAACTTTCATTTTTATATCAGTGTGATAAATTTAGATTATTTTTTTAAAGACTTTCAAAGAGAAAGAAATTTCCTAATTATTTTGAAACCCTTACTTTCTTAATTCAAAGTTAATTCATCTTTAATCTTACTTTCTTTGTAAATCCTCTGCCATGACATAATAATAGAGTAATTGACTCCCGTTTTAAGAAAATACACCCCATTTGGGAGAGATTGGGGATACACCTTTCTTTAGTGGTCTAACCCAAAAAAAAGGCGGTTAGGAAAGAGCATTGGCAAGAAATAACATAAAAGAGCGTTTAGTTTGCCAGGTTGCTCTTGATTTATAATTGCTAGTCAAAGGCCGACATGCCATTAAAGGAACTGTTTTGATCCCTTATGTGGGTCATAGGAAGAAAGTTTCCCTTCTTGAATAGGGCTATGCCCGTAAAGTTCAAACTTTAAAAAAAAAAATCTAGAAATAAAAATCTCTTAGTTGAATGTTTTTTTTGTATTTTTTTATAATAGAAACTGCATATTAAATATCTTTATTAATTTAAAATTAACTATTACATAGTTTTTCCATATAGTATAAGTATTTAAGACTATAACAATTAAAATTAAAAAGTAATTCTCTAAAACACTTATACTGTTCTTACCTTCTTAAAATAATTATAAAAATTATTTTTCGGTATTTTATTATCATCGCTTTTTTATCAGTATTTTACCATGACTATAATTATATACTAAAATAAATCCATCTGGCAAGCACTCATATCCTACATTCATTAATATTACGTTTAAAATCTTTTCGGTATTTTAAATGTTTCTGGGTAAAGAACGGTATAGAAATTTTTTGAATTTTTTTTGCAACTAACGGCTATTGCTCTATTCTACGAAACTTCTTAATAGGATCAGCATGAAGTATACAACCAGCGCCTTTAAGCACCTGC
>SEYY01021349.1:100000-102500 GCA_009176605.1 Armadillidium nasatum | reverse complement strand
ATGAAGCTTATTAAAATATTATATATATATATATATATATATATATATATATATATTATATATTATATATATATATATTATATATATATATATATATATATATATTTATATATATATATATATGTGTGTGTGTGTGTGTTTGTGTGTGAGTGTTTTATACAAGCACTTGACATTATCAACCCACTTTTGTCAAAATTTATCGAACACCTTTAATTTATGTGGTTTATTTTTTTCGTAATATAAATTTAGCATGAGTACACGTGGACTAATGCTTAACATCATCACCATCCTTCTTTTTTTCTGAAATATTATTAGGAAATATTAATATAATGTGAAATACTTTTCTACAAATATTTAATGAAAAGGAAGTTTTTGGTCTATAAAAAAAATGAAGCGAATTTTCACAAATTAGAAACCAAGATGGTGGAACAATGAAGTAATAAAAAAATAAAAATTAAATAATAATAATAATAATAATAATAATAATAATAATATTTACATAGCTTGGAGACGAAACTGCTAGCGATTAATCAGATATTATAAAAGAAACTTCGAAATTAATATTGTCCGAGAAAGTAAAAATAAACTCAAAAAGTTTTACAATTATGTAAATTATGAAAGTTCTATTAAGGAATCAATTGGACCAGTTTTTGACAATGGTGGGAATCAAAAATCAAACAGTGTTGATATGGCAAAAGTTTTAAATAATTTTTTCCGCAGTTATTTATACGGAAGAGATTTTAGATAATGTTCCTGCAAAATATAAAAGATGTATATGTATATTTCAAATTCTGGGTACATTTGAAATATTAGAAGAGGAAGTTGCTCTCAGAATTGATATATTATTAATAAATAAGTCCCCTGGACCAGATGGTTTCTATCCGATACATCTTAAAAGCTTGAAAGATATATTAGTGAAACCATTGACAAAGCTCTTCAACGAGTCTCTACAACAGGGAATAGTACCGCATGATTTCAAATAGGGATGGAGCGATACCAAAATTTTTTCCGATACCGATACCTAAAAATTCCCCGAAGCCGATACCCGATACCTGGAAATATGCCGATACTACTACCGATACCACTACCGATACCGATACTTTACTCTTATACAAATTTTTTGCCGATACCGATACTGGTATCGGAAAATATGCCGATACTTGCCGATACCGATACTTCACTCCATCCCTAATTTCAAATTTGCTAAAATAACTCCTAATTTTAAAAATGGTGATCGTAAGGTTCCTCCTAACTATAGACCAATTATTTTAACTTCTATGGTTGACAAAATTTTTGAAGCAATACTAGCGAGAATAGCTGCACATCTTGAAGATCACGTGAAGATCATGAGTTACTCAATAATTCTCAACATGGTTTTAGAAAAAAATAGATCCTTCTTAGCAAATTTAACAGAATTTTTATGAAGTTATTAACAATGTAGATAGCCACAAGACTTTTGATATCCTTTACTTAGACTTTCAAAAAGCATTCGATACTGTCCCTCATGAAAGATTGCTGGAACAACTTAGAGCTTATGGAATTCGAGAAAAACTTTTAAATTGAATTAAAACTTGGCTATGGGATCAACGAAAACGTTTCGTAATTAATGGCGAATGCTCAGAATGGGTGAATATTATTAGTGATGTGACCCAAGTATCTGTCCTGGGCCCAATACTCTTTATTGAATATGTAATGATGTTTTCAGAGCGATTACCTATTGTAAGGTTATTATTTACCCTGGCGATATTGTCGTTATTAATTCTGATTTTGATTTGGATAGATCATTAAATAAAGCTGCGACAGACATCCATAATATTCGAAATTGGGGTATACTGAAATAAAATCCAAACCAAGCAAAGTACATGATTGTCTCATCTAGACCTAAACATTTTGTTGGAGATGTTCATTTGGGCCCCACCTCTATAGAAAGAGTAACCTCATTTAAATACTTGAGATTATATGTCCAAGATAATTTTAAATTTGATACACACATTGCAAACTTGGCTTCAGCTATTAGAAAAGCTAATGGCATGTTATATTCTATAAAAAAAATTGTTATCTTGCTCTACTTTATATTATTATTTTATTTACCCTTTAGTTAATCTACATTTGCTTGCTTGTGGGTTTTCCTCTCCTATACATCTGAATTTTCTGAATGTTGCAGTGAACAATTCTATAAGAAATGTCGGTTCTAGTTTACAGATTTCTTGATATTATGACACTTAAACAGTATGCAATACAAAACTAGCGGAATTTATGAATGACACTATAAATAAATACTCAATATTGCTTAAATAATCTGATGGATGAAATTAATTGGCAGAACGAGTATGATACTCGACACCATTTACATCGATTGAACTTTAGTAGAATTATGGTTAATAAACAATTTTTACATAATAATACTATCAAGTTGTGCTGTATGCTGCCTGATGATATTAGAACTCTACCAACTAGAATTAAGTTTAAAAGATCTATTATTTCTTTGTTGAAACAGGAT
>SEYY01021349.1:77500-85000 GCA_009176605.1 Armadillidium nasatum | reverse complement strand
TAGCAACAATAGGTTTGCATTTAATTCTTTTAGTTATATAAGATTAATAATTTACAATCATTTTTGTAACAGGTCTATTCCATTTGCATTTACATTCATCATACGAAACCTTCATTTGAATAACTCGGATAATAAAAGGCTTTCTTCATAGAAGAATGAGTCACAAATTTATTCAATTATTATTATATTATTATTATTATTATTATTATTATTATTATTATTATTATTATTATTAGTAGTAGTAGTAGTAGTAGTAGTAGTAGTAGTAGTAGTAGTAGTAGCAGTGTATTTTAAATTCAAACCATAAACCAGTATTAAAAGTTTGTTCTCAAATAGATTTATTATTCAAGCCTTAAGCTTCCATTGCTTATCTTTAAATTTTTATATGTAAAAAAAATTTTTCTCAACAAGTTTATTTTTATTTTAGGCTTACCTGCAGAGGTGTACGCTAATGGACTGCAGATAAGCACAATTACATTGGGTTGTTCATTAGCAATTATTTTTTCATCTTATTTTCTTCTCCCAGTTTTGTACTCTCTTAAACTTACCAGCATTAACGAGGTAAGAGTATAAAAGCATGCATGTTAATTTTAAATTAACATTTTTCTTTGTTCCATACAAAAGAATTATTTATTTTTACATTTATTGATTTTCTCCATGATTATAGAATTAGATTATACAAGTTTATTCAAATTATTACATTATACAAATATTTTATCTTTCATTGAGAATCAGTCATGCAAACATCTTTCTTACGTATAATAATTCGGAACTTCAAGTTTAGCAGCAGAGTATTCCCATTCGGTTTAAAATCAAATTTTACGACTAATTTTTTTTTTTATGTTCATTTTTTTTAAATTTTCCTTTCTTTATTATTTCGTAGCGTAATAATAATTACTTGTAAATGTCTAATTCATAACTTCTACACTTAGAAATCATTAGTTCCACTTAACTCTTTTTATCTCTGATAACTCTTGAATATATCATTTCATAAACTATTTTAATTAAAAGAACTTTAGGGAAAAAGTTATTAGACTAGTTCAGACATTTCTCTTTTTCACCAGCGTTTGGATAACTCAAGATAGTTTCGTCAGACAAGTTTAATAATGAAAAATTCAGTAAAGTACCGATCATTACTAAACTATATATTAAGCACCTAACTTTGTTAATATTTGAAATATTTTCCAGCGCAATTATCACACTCATACAGAAAATTATATTATATTTGTCTATGTATTCTGTATCTAGAATTAAAGTATTTTAAATATTGCCTCGTGAATTCGTGAATTTGCTCTAATTTTGATTTCTTTGCCCATAAATCAAATATTTTTATAATTCTGTCATTTTTATTAGAATATATTTATCTGATTCATAAACTAAAGAAAGATGTTTCAAAACTGCATTTTCTTCTCTATTTGCATATTGCAGTACATCGAATTGAGATTTAAGAGCAAACGACTAAGATTTGTTATATTTCTTCTATCAATGGCGAAATCTTTAGCAGCTAACGGTATTGGTTTATATGCTCCGACTATTGCTCTTTCCTCCTTTACAAACCTTAGTACTTTGAACAGCATCTTCATACTCGGAATCATTTGCACACTTTATTCATCTTTTGTGAGTATAAGAATACTATACAAATATATTTTATTATATCTTATATGTTATCAAAATAGCCTTAAAATTTATCATATTAGAGAAACTAAAATATTAAATCTCATATTTTATTTTATTGATATATCTAATTCATTAGATCCCTGGTGTTAATTATATTTGGATTAATAATTCATTAGATCTTATTATAATTGTCTTGAGATAAATAATGTGTTATCTCTTTTATTATAATTTTACTTGACTAATGTATTTGATTTTCTAAGCTACATATATCTAAAGTATTAGATCATATATTTTAAATTTTTGGGGGTAACTAATTATTAGATTTTATATTTTAATTTTATTGGAGTAACTGAAGTATTGGGTCACGTGACTATTTATTAACTGTTAATCTGACAGGACCTTAATTCATTGAAATTATTATTATTATAAATATCATTTTCTTTTGTCCGTAATCGGTCAGGGTGGCATTAAAGCTGTAATTTGGACAGATGTCTTCCAGTTTTCCGTAATCATGATAGGATTGATAACGATCGTGGGGGTTGGATGTGCTCAAAATGGCGGACTTATTGAGACTTTGCATACTGCTTCAAAAGGGGGAAGGCTTGAAATGTTTAAGTAAGAACAAAGTGGTTTCTAAATGTTTTAAGTTAAAATAAAAATGTTCAGTACATAATATTATGACAGATCTTAGTGAACAAAGTTCAATAAAAAATCGTTTTTCAGCTATCGAACAGTGTTTCTTCATTTTTTTCTTAGTATTCATAATATTTTATTCTCATTTTTTTAATCTTCAGCATGAGTCTTAGTCCATTCGTTCGCCATACGTTCTTTAACACCTTGGCTTTAGGATTCCTTTACCAACTATCAAACTACAGTTCGGAGCAAATCAACGTCCAGAGAATATGTGCTGTTAAATCTGTTAAAAATGCAAGAAGGTAAATAGACTCAAATCCAGTTTTGAAAATTTTGTTTTTATATTCTTATAATTTATTTGAATAAGAAAAGTTCTAAAATACGCAAATATAATTCAGATGCAATAATAATCAAACAAAAACTTTGTTTTAATATGATTTCTCATATATATATATATATATATATATATATATATATATATATATATATATATATATATATATATATATATATATATATATATATATATATATATATATATATATATATATATATATATATATATATATATATATATATATATATATATATATATATATATATATATATATATATATATATATATATATATATATATATATATATATATATATATATATATATATATATATATATATATATATAATTCCAGAGTGTTAAAGTATAATAACTATGGGAAATTCTTTGCGTATGTTTTAACATTTTCTTGTGGATTGGTGGCATATTCAACTTATGCAGGATGTGATCCAATGACTTTGGGTCTAATAAAGAAGAAAGATCAAATTTTGCCTTATTTTGTTATTGATAAATTGAGCTTCGTTCCAGGACTTCCTGGATTGTTTATTGCTACAATCATTGGAGGAGCTTTAAGGTATTACTGGAATTATTATAATTATAATTCCAGTTATTATCATTAGAAAAAGTTAAGGTGTTACTGAAATTATAATAATTATGATTATAATTCTTTCCCTGAGTGTTTTATTGAGATAGGTTCATCTTCCTTTTTGCTGTAACACTTTGTGCAGTATGTTTATTAAAGGATCCTAGGGCAGTAAATAATTCTGATGACTTTTCCTATATTTGAGGAAAAGTGACATTTGTTTAGAGGTAGTGTTCGACTACTTGAATTATAAAAAATGTACAATACTTGCTTTTGAGCTGTAATCTAGGGAGGCAGGAAAAAAACTGAGCAACATACATGTGCAGCATTACTTGTTCTTCGAAATTTTATGCCTAGAGGCATGGAAATAGATGCTGTATGCAGTTCTGTTACCCTTGTTCTGGACCTAACATAATAATGACATTTGAAACTTATTTATGTATAGTGTCCTCACTAAAGAAGGTATTTCTCTTAAGGAAAAATGAATACTTGTATTCTCTAACATACCATCAAAAACATAGGCTTATACTTCGTTGTAAAGAACTTCCTGTTCCAGAACCTCTGGGCATATTTTCTATTTATTCTGATTGAGATAGTATTTCTCCAAACAACAAAAAATATCAGTTTTTGTATTCATATATTAAAGATTCCACTATGGTAAAACATTTTTTGTTTTCTTATATTAGAGATACAGTTATGGTACAATATTTTTTTATTCATATATTAAAGATTTTACTATGGTAAAACATTTTTGTTTTCTTGTATTAGAGATTAGTTATGGTACAACATTTTTTAATACATATATTAAAGTAGGCGTTATTATTACAATTGTATCTCTTATATTAGAGATATTATTATAATTGATCCATGATATTAGAGATACAATTATGGAACAACATTTTTGTATTCATATATTAAAGGAGGCGTTATTGTAAAGCATTTTTGTTTTCTAGCGTTGGAGATACAGTTATGATACAGCATTTTTGTATTCATATATATTATTAATACATATTCATATATTATTGAAAATCATTTTTATTTTCTTTTAATAGAGATGCCTTTATTGTAAAAAAAAATTTGTATTCAAATATTAAAGATGCCGCCATGGTCAAATATTTTGATATTCAATTGTCATTGTGCACATAATTCTGAACCTGTTTTATCTCTAAAGATATTAATAATAGTAATAATAATTAGTCAATATTCGTCAAAAAAATAAAAAATAAACAAATAAACTCAATAAAGATATCATATTCACTTCACAATAAGTTAATTTTCCGAAAATTTGCCGACCATTATTATTATTATTATTATTATTATTATTATTATTATTATTATTATTATTATTATTATTTTTTATTATTATTATTATTATTATTATTATTATTCTTATTATTATTATTATTATTATTATTATTATTATTATTATTATTATTATTATTATTATTATTATTATTATTATTATTATTTTTATTATTATATTATTATTATTATTATTATTATTATTATTTTATTATTATTATTATTATTATTATTATTATTATTATTATTATTATTATTATTATTATTATTATTATTATTATTATTATTATTATTATTATTATTATTATTATTATTATTTATTATTATTATTATTATTATTATTATTATTATTATTATTATTATTATTATTATTATTATTATTATTATTATTATTATTCCTACTATTTTTTTCTAACACATCACCACCACTCACGGGCCAAGCCTTATTCAAGAAGGGGGTGTTAGAAAAATAAAAATAAAGTAAAAGAGTGCAAAAAAAATTAAAAAAATACAAAAAAAAAAATAATAAAAACCACCCCTTCAGGTCCCACCTATCGAAAATTTCTAAGGTGAGCCCAGACTCGGGCTTTAAAGAAAGTGAGATTAAATTCGGAATGAAACAAAGAAACTGAGAGAGAGAGTTCCACAAAACAGGAACGAAGTAGGCACCACAGAGAACAACCCTGGAGTTGCTTATGTCCACGCAGAATTGACGCGCAGACAATGCACACATTGTGTTATGATGAAGCCGTAAAGGAGGAGGTATACGTGTGGATAGTTCCCTTGAGCATCTGCCGCTGTAGTACCTATAGAAAAGAGACAAGGCACCAACTTCACGTCTAAAAAAGATAAAGAGTCAAGAGAATTAGAAAGAGCTGATGTTTATATGTTTTTTAGCTTTTTACAAAAAAAAGGTGAAACCTGTGTCACCCTAGATATGAGAGCAGTACTCTATACAAGGGCAGATGAGACCCTTGTATAATTAGAGCAAATGCGAGGAAGAACAAAATTCTAGCAGTTTAAACAGAACTCCCAGTTTCTTTGAAGCCACCCTAGCAACAATTGTGATATGAGGTTTCCAAGATAATTTTTTCTTTATGTGATTGCCAAGGATATTAATATTGTCAAGAGGAGAGATGGGGGAACCATCGAAAGAAATAGAAAAGTTAGAAGGTGTCTTTAAGAAGGAGATTTCAAGAAGTTGAATTTTTAAATATTCAAGAAGTTGAATTTTTAAAGAAATGAATTTCACGAGGTTGAGGCCAATCCAATGGGAAATTCTATCCAGAACTGCAAGAATGTAATCGGAAAGATGAAGACGAGAGGCAACTATAGATGCAAAGGAAGGAGCATATTTGAAATGAGTAGAAGATTGGAGGGTTGAGTCATCGGCATATGAATGGATAAGGTTAGATGAACAGCTGAGAAGATGATTAATTAAAAGTAAGAATAGAGTAGGAGACAAAACAGAGCCTTGAGGAACACCACTATTGACAGAAAGGAAAGAAGAAGTCTCTCCATCAACAACAGCCGAAATGGAACGGTTAGAAAGAAAGCTAGACATAAGTAAGCAAAGAGAAGGAGGAAACCCAAAGGAGGGGAACTTGGAAAGCAGTGACGAATACCATACCCAGTCAAACGCTGTAGATATGTCAAGCGCAAACACGCAAGTCTCCCCATGGTCCCTAAGGGCAGAAGACCATAAATCTGTGAGATAGGAAAGTATATCACCAGTAGACATCGAAGGTCTGAAAGCCATACTGATGATCAGAAAGAAGGGAATGGGATTCCAGATGATCTAAGAAGTGAGAGTTTAGAAGGGTTTCAAAGATCTTAGACAGAATACAAGTAAGAGTTATAGGGCGGTAGTTGGAAGGATCAGGACAGCCATCTTTCTTAGGAACACTGAGGGAAAGTACTAGTATTGAGGCACAGAGAGAAAAGTTGAACGAGAGACGGAGCCAACTCAGATGCACACTCTCTTAAAACTCGGAGAGGAATGCCATCTTGGCCGCTTGCCTTCCTAAAATTTAAAGATTTCTGAAGCCCATGCACCTGATCAAATGTAATCACAGGTAAAGGCATGGAACATCTGAAAGGAGAAGAAGTAGGAGGAGGATTGGCGGAATCGTCCAGGATTGAATTAGAAGAGAACAGGAGGCTGAAAAGATTAGCCTTTTAAGGTGGAGTGTTAGCAACAGAACCATCAGAGCGAATAAGAGGAGGAAAGGAAGATTTACAGAAAATGTTAATGTTTTTGGCAAGAGGGCAGAAAGATTTTTCAGTAGGAGAATTTAGGAACTCAGCACACCTTCGTTTGGTGAATGTTCGCTTTGCTCGTCGACGAATATCCCTGCAACGATTCCGAGATTTGAATGAAAATTAGTGAGAGTGATATTAGAAGGAGAATTTTTCCACTTACGATAACCGATGTCTCTAACCTGAATAGCACGAGAACAAGCATGATCGAGCAATGGATTTCGAGGAGAGAAAGATTTAGTTGAAGAATTAATGAACCTGCTCATCCCATCAACGATTATGGCCATCACCTTATCTTCAGAGACAAAGCTATTATTATTATTATTATTATTATTATTATTATTATTATTATTATTATTATTATTATTATTATTGTAAATAAAGTCTGAAAACAAAAATCTGTTATTATAAGTTTAAAGAATGTATTTTAGTCAGCACCACTCTCAAAGTTATTACTATTATTGTGTTTGTTTCGAACATCCAAGTATTATTATTACTATTATTATTATTATTATTATTATTATTATTATTATTATTATTATTATTATTATTATTATTATTATTATTATTATTAACAGTACCTTGTCCTCGAGCATCAACTCCTGTGTGGCAATGGTGTGGAAAGACATTTGCCTAAAATTTGCCTTTTTCAGCAATTCCTCTGATAGATACGCGACCTGCATCAACAAAATACTTTGTACGTACATAATAATAATAATAATAATAATAATAATAATAATAATAATAATAATAATAATAATAATAATAAT
>SEYY01021349.1:52500-75000 GCA_009176605.1 Armadillidium nasatum | reverse complement strand
TCATACACACAATATATATATATATATATATATATATATATATATATATATATATATATATATATATATATATATATATATATATATATATATATATATATATATATATCTTAAAAAGTTTTAAAACATTTTGTAAAAATTTTACCTTTTTCTTGTAAGACAACTATTTTTTATATATATCAAGCAAAAATAATTTTAAAATAAACAAACATATCCTCTCTACACAATTAGCAAACTGAAACTGTTTGCTGTTGTGCATTTTGCTCATATTTGTCATAAAGAAAACAGGATTAGCGGAGTATATATATATATATAAAAGTATTCTAAATTATGAGGAACAAAAATTTAAATATGTATACTTTTCTTAAAATTTCTTTCAATGTTTCTTGCTCTATTCACGAGGGTTTTACGATCGGTTGCAATTCATTTGCAACCACACCGTACTAACAGAAACGTCCGTTATATTAAAGATGCGTTTCCAAATTTTTGCAACTACTCACTTTTTTTTCGTTTGGAATAACTAATCAAAATAGTAAGACGTTTCTTTTTAACATTAAAAAACTCCTCACTGTAGTGTAATAATACTCCTCACTGTAGTGTAATAATAAGATGCAATTAATAAGTATTTAATTATATTAAAAAATTAAGAAATAAAGAGTAATAAATAAGTTGCTTATAGTGGTGGTTGCACAAACCTGCAAACATTTCACGAGTTTCCCCTAATAAAACTGCACCTTAACTTTTTGAGTATTAATAAAGAGGTTTAACAATCAAAAATACACCCAAACTGTTTTCATTATATGAGATTCTTTGACTTCAAAAACAACACTGTGAAGAAGTATGAAAATTTGAAATAAAATGATATGATATTTTCATTCAAGTATTCAGAATTAAACATAATAAAGTACCTTATACAAATACATTACACTTTTATTATTTACAGGTATTGACGTTTTGGTTAGCTATCGGCGGAATGCTTTACAGAAGGAAAACCAACATGTTGCCATTCTCAGTTGAGGAATGCACTCATTTGAATTATTCATCAGTGAATAACAGCGGCATTCAAGGGATCGTTAACTCTACCTATAGTAGCCTCTTCGAAGACACTAATGTCGATACGTAATAATATATATATATATATATATATATATATATATATATATATATATATATATATATATATATATATATATATATATATATATATATATATATATATATATAACAGAAAAACTTAACTGTATTAGCAAATATTTATCTCAAGGGGTTTGGAACATATCTTAGATTATTAGTTTTAAAAATTTACAAAGTCAAGATAACATTAGGTGTCTACATTAAAAAAAAAAAAAAAAAAAAAAAAAAATCGCATTTTGATCACATTTGCAAATCCATTATTAATTATTATCTAAACAAATTCTATCAAATCTCTTACTCATAATAATACAAATTAATTTTTATTCATCAGTATTCTTTTTTCAGTTTTTTTTTCCTTTTTCAGATCCTTTATTAACTCATTCTATCAAATCTCATATACTTTGTATGGAAGTATTGGCCCAGTGTTGTGTATTTTATTAGCAGTTGTTGTGTCCCTCATAACAGGTATATATATATATATATATATATATATATATATATATATATATATATATATATATATATATATATATATATATATATATATATATATATATATATATATATATATGACTAACGGTACAAAAGTATTGGTTCTCTGGCTGAAATTAAAATGCATAAAAAACATTAGAGTCTAGCTAACCTTACTAGAATTAGCTAATTGCTAATTGTCATTGTGATCGGTTTTTACGAAAATGAAAATGGATAAAGAAAGAAGTATCGTTCGCATAAGAATGGATAAGCGAAGAGGTGAAATACAAAATGTTTGTATAAAAATTTATAAAAATAAGAGAATATGTGGTAGAGCGGAATCCTGGTGAACGTCACTATTGATAAACTTTAACGATAAACCATTTCCGTCTACAACAACTAAAATACATTGATTGTAAAGTCGGAAGAAGAGTGATACCAAAAACTATATGTGTAGAAATCAAAGGTTTTCTTAACTCTCTGGAAAGCCTTAGATCTTTTTATCGAACCATATGATGATCATAATAATAATAATAATAATAATAATAATAATAATAATAATAATGATAATAATAACAACAACAACAATAATAATATTAATAATAATAATAATAATAATAATAATAATAATAATAATAATAATAATAATAATAATAATAATAATAATAATAATAATAATAACAATAATAATATATAATAATAATAATAATAATAATAATAATAATAATAATAATAATACAGAAAAAAAGAACAGACAAACTCTCCCTCAGATATAAGGCCACCAAAACACATTGAAAAGCAAGACCAGGAGAGCATCATGAGAGCTCTCGGCGAGTGGATGTACTTGCCTTGAACTTAAATTTTATTAAAATTAAAACTAACAAGTAATTCAAATTAGAAATTAAAAAAAAAAAACAAGATTTCAAATACAGCAGCATACATTGGAAGTGGCTGGAGCTTATTGAAGAAGTAATGGATTTGGGGGTAATTATTAGAGGCAATTTGAAATTTTGAAATAGAATTTAAAAACAATGATGTTGCGTAAAGAGTAAAGAAGAAATGAACATCTGTTAGGATAACTAAGATAGATCTTTAATGGAATACTGTGCGGAATTTTGAAACCCTAACCTAAAAAGGCAATACAAAGTAAAGGTATAAGAATGACTAATGGTTTTTTTTATAAGAATTTAAGAAGCTGAGTAGGTTTCTAAGGAAATGCGATTTCTTAGAGAGTATATTATATGATTGAGGGTTATAAAATTTCTTCAATCTCAACATTTTCCGATGGGAACAAATTATTCATACAAGAATGACTGAAGAATTGGAGGCAAAAATAAGAAAATAAAAAATTATTTTGTTAGTATTTGAAAACATTAAGTAACATAAGTTTAAGTTATATTAAAAAATAAATTAAATAAAAAAAATTAAATTAAAAATAAAATGTCGTTTAGAAAATAAAAATGAAATTAAATAAAGTTTAGAACAAAAATAATCGATACAAAAAATGTCAAAATGAAAAAAAATATCGATTCGAAAAAGTACTTCAGATAAAAAAAAAAAAAAACAGACAGAAAATAAATAAATAAATAAAATAATAAAGTCTTTGTTATGATAAGAATAAAAAATGGAATGGACATCATAGCACCGAGGACGTTCTGTGTGTCTATTTGACGCCCTCCACGTCCCTCGCGCGGAGAGGAGCCCTTCTTCTGCGTATACTCAAGATGAGGAGGATGATAATGTTTATGCTGCTAATGATAATAATGATTATGCTGCAATGATGATGAACAAACAAAACCATATGAGTAAACTGGTGACGTCATAAAAATTAAAGAAAAAAAATGTCACCCACGAGTAACATTACAGAATTGACATATATGCAATAAAAACCAAAAACTGATGGTTGTGGTAAAGAGTAATAGTAAATCTAACCAAGGTTAATCTGTTGGTTGGTATGTGACTTAGGCATTTCCAATTGATAGATGTTGCAGGAAATTATTAGAAGTCGCTAGAAAATGCTAGAAATTGCTAGAAAATAATTCAACAATTGTCGTAGTCGAAAGGTAAAGTCAGTGGAATATTCTTCTACTTCTTTTCTTATTCCTTCTTTCTTATTCCTCCCTTCTTATTCTTCACTCTTATTTCTTCTGTACCTAAGCCTAATCCTATGCGGCTAAGGCAAAACCACAAAACCACAAAAACAACCCTAAAAGAGGCAAAGCCGTATTAAAACAGTAAAAACCACAAAATCGGAAAAAAGAAAGAAAACATGAAAGATCATGCATATGCAACATTACTTGCAACATGCATGCAAACTCTGCATCATTCGAAGTTAGTTCATATACTACCATATATATATATATATATATATATATATATATATATATATATATATATATATATATATATATATATAATATATGTATATATATATATATATATATATATATATATATATATATATATATATATATATATATATATATATATATATATATATATATATATATATATATATATATACTAGGTAATCAAAGGATGGAAGAGGTATCTCCTAAGTACGTGTCTTCTTCAGTTCACAAATTTTTCTGGACAAAAGAACAACTAAACACAATAAAAGAAAATGAAGTCAATCATTTGACTTTCAATTCAGAAGACAAAGAAAATAAACATTAAAATTAAAAGAAAGAATATTAATTTTTTTTTATATATATATATCTGGTAATTTTAAAACAAAATATTGCTTTTTACAAGCAACTTCGTTATTTTGCTTATTTTTCATTATAAAAGTTTAAAATTTACAGAATTAGTTGTTTTCCAAGCTCTATAATATATATATATATATATATATATATATATATATATATATATATATATATATATATATATATATATATAATATATATATATATATATATATATATATATATATATATATATATATATAATTATATAATAATAAATAAAAAAAATAATATAAAAATGTAAATTCAAAAATTTCAGAAATCAAAAAAAATCAATTATATAATATATATATAATATATATATATATATATATATATATATATATATATATATATATATATATATATATATATATATATATATATATATATATATATATATATATATATATATATATATATATATATATATATATATATATATATATATATATATATATATATATATATATATATATATATATATATATATATATATATATATATATATATATATTCACCTTAGGTAGCTAATCTGAATGTATGATATTTTTTATTTATTTATTGATTTATTTATATTGAATAACGAGAACAATATTCTTCCGGTTTAAAACTAAGAGGAAAATGGATGAGGATAAATTGAAAAGTATTCGTATGTTGTTAATGATAACATTATATTATTTTGAGTTCTTTTCATCATATATATATATATATATATATATATATATATATATATATATATATATATATATATATATATATATATATATATATATATATATATATATATATATATATATATATATATATATATATATATATATATATATATATATATATATATATATATATATATATATATATATATATATATATATATATATATATATATATATATATATATATATATATATATATATATATATATATATATATATATATATATATATATATATATATATATATATATATATATATATATATATATATAATATTTTTAAATTTAATTAAACATATCATGAAAATAAATTACATTTATTTCAATTAAAAAAAAAAATAATATAATCATTTTTCTCTATCGGAATTTGTTAAAAGAATTTTCTAGAATCAAAATTTTGGAACAAAACTGCTTATATGGTCACCGTAAAGATTCTTCCCCTTTCCCCTTCCTTTTTTTGTATTCTTCCCCTCCCTACTTCCTTTTTATTGTTGGCGATATATTTAAATCTCTTCTCCCAAAATCATATCACTTGTAGTTCGAGTCCCAAAGGGGCAGAGGTTTATGGAATGGAGTTGAATATTAAATTTTAAATTAAAAAAATGTGTCTTCTTTACAACCCCAAAAACCATTAGAATAAGAATGGATAGATGTCGACCTTGCCAGGATGGCACCTCATTTCAACAACAAGAATGGAATAGCTTCCTAGATCCGTCCACTTCACCTCACAAAGTCGTCACAGAAAAACTGTTTCCATAGTGAGCCTCTGCTTCCCGTTAGCAAATTTTCACATTCCATTTAAAACAAGTCTAACCAACACTGCCATTCCCAAACCATTCACGCACTCTCACAAGCATCTTCAAGAATTATTAGGCGTTCTCAAGCACTCTCACAAACATCCTCCGGAATTCTTAGGCGTTATCAGGCACTCTCACAAAACTGCCTCAAGAATTCTTAGGAGCTATCAAGCACTCTCACAAAACTAAATAGAGCGTCTTCAGTAATTCTTAAGTGTTCTCAACCGGTGCTTATTAAAAGGGATTTTTCTCAAATTTAGAAATTGGCTCACACCACTCGACTCTATCCACATTTTATTTTTCTCTCGTTGAAATTACAACTGCCAATTTAAATAAAGAAAAACAAAAATGTTGTACGATATGAAATTGCTACCAATTCAAATATTTAACATTCAATTTTTTTCACACACCCTCCCACCCCCGATTTTCTATTAAATTTTAAATTTTAATTTAATATATCATGAAAAAAATTACAATTATTTCAATTAAAAAAAAAATATATATAATATATATATATATATATATATATATATATATATATATATATATATATATATATATATATATATATATATATATATATATATATATATATATATATATATATATATATATATATATATATATATATATATATATATATATATATATATATATATATATATATATATATATATATATATAAAGAGAGAGAGAGAGAGAAAGAGAGAAAGAGAGAGGTCATCATAATGTTTAAGTATTTAAAAATGGGTGTGTGCATATTTATATGTTCGTTCATGTGTATGCCTGGGGTTTATGTGAATATGTGTTTGTACTTTTGAGTGTATATGTGTGTTTGTGCATGAATGAGTAATGGATGAGTCCTAAAACTCTTTGCTTAACTCACTGTAATGAGCATGAAATATTCATATAAATTAAAGGGGGGGGGGTTGGAAATAATGTTCAAAAAAAAAAAAAAAAAAAAGCTTGAGAAAAAAATTAAAACATTATTACTTGAGGAAAAAAATTAATAGGAAAGTTTTTAGTTGAAAATAGTTTGAAAATAGGAAATAGTCTGAAGAAATCGTGGTGAAGATTCTAGGAGATGAATGAGGCATCATAATGCCATTGAAGAAATAGAATCATGATTTGAAAATAACATGTATAATATTAACTAATGATGTCCGCATACATAAAATTATATTAAGGTAACAATATCTTATTGAAAAAGAAATTAGATATTGATATTATATTGTATTGATTTATAAGTATAATAAATTATCATTAAAAAGTGCCGTCGAGGACCTATAACAATTGAATCATACAATCTAAGCATTAAAGAGAAATAAGATATTGATATTATATTGTATTTATTTATAAATACAATAATTATCGTTAAAAAGTGCCGTCGAGGACCTATAGCAATTGAATCATACACTGTAAGCATTAAACGAAAAGCAGGAAGTGGCGTCCCGTTTAATACTTGCAGTTTCATCAATTTTCTTTATCAGAATGTCTAAACCTCCTAAAGTCCATCCTTTGTGAGGGAATTCATGTAATAATTTCATTCTGCCATACTTCTTCTCCATTCGATAATGTTTAATAAGAAGTTTATCTTCTTTGGTAAAAGACATTATATCAAGGATATAAATTTCTGAAATTAAACAATGGAAATTTAGTTTTTTATATAACTTTAAAAAAAATCATCAAAAATCAACAAATAAAGGTAGAATTTTTAAAATTTTCCCAATTATAAATATACCATCTATTATGCTCTTGTCTAATTTTGAGCAATCTATGTTGGACAATTATCGAGCTATTGATAATTTTAAAATGCAGGTTTTTTTTTTTTTTTTTATTTTATATATTTATATATAATATATATATATATATATATATATATATATATATATATATATATATATATATATATATATATATATATATATATATATATATATATATATATATATATATATATATACTGTATTTATATGCTGTTTATGTAAATGAGCAACTGCTGAAATCTATTTTGTAATAAATGGTTTGAAAATCTTACTTTTTATCTTCCATTGCATAACTGAGCAGCCATTCTCTTAAAGTTATGACAGCTTGATCAATGTGAAGCGCTTATTCTTGTGAAAGGTGATAGCTCGGTAAATTTATGAATTGGGTTTTACTTCACTAAAGATGAAGTACTAAAAATATAAGTTTTTGAAATCATTTTATTTTTTCGTTGAAAAGAAACAAGTTTTCAATACAAAGTGTTGATAGTTTGCTAAATACGATTTGTGGTTCTATTAATAAAGGGAAAGGCTAATGGTTACTTTATTATTACTATTATTATTATTATTATTATTATAATTTTTATTATTATTAATAGTTATCATTATTATTATTTTTATTATTATTATTATTATTTTATTGTAATTATTTTTATCATTATTTTATATTATTATTATTATTATTATTATTATTATTATTATTATTATTATTATTATTATTATTATTATTATTATTATTATTATTTTTATTAAATAATAGGAAATATATATATATATATATATATATATATATATATATATATATATATATATATATATATATATATATATATATATATATATATATATATATATATATATATAAATTGTGGAAAGACGAAGTTAAGCAGTTTGTTAATCGGACACTCGACATCGGAGAGGATTGGAGAGCAACTTAGACAATATATGAGTGTCACCAAGTAACTGATTTATAATAGGGCAAGGTAACGAGTAGGAGTAATTCTGCGGGAACACACTCTGTTAAGGAAACGGAGGGAAATTTGGTTTTGATGTCGGATGAAAATAGGGGTAATTGTAAGGAGTATTTCCAGGAGTTATAAAGCCAGAGAGAAGAACGGGAAAGGAAGTGGGACGAGAGCCCATTGCAGAACAGACGAGAATCCAATAGAAGAGGAGGAGGTTAGAGAGGCGATCAGAGACATGAAAAACGGAAAGAGTCCAGGATGCGACAGGATACCCGGGGAAATTTTCAATGAAAGAGAGGATGTTATACGATGGTTGCTGAGAGTTTTTAAAATAGCATGGAAAGAGAAAAATGAGCCGGAGTTCTGGAGGAAGGCTATAATATGTCCTTTCTTTAAGAAAAATGATAAAAGTAAATCCGAGAAGTATAGGGGCATATCACTGCTATGCTATGCGGGTAAAATATATAAATACTGGAGAGAAGACTCAGAGGGGAAGTAGAAGATAAGCTGAAAGAAGAAAATATAGTTTTAGACTTGGAAGAAGTACTACTAACTAAAATACTACTAACTTTGAGAATGTTAATCGAAAAAAAAACTAGGAATGAGCCTGGGAAATGTCCATAGTCTTCATCGATTTGGAAAGACTTTTATGGTATATATATTCTAAACTAGTGAGGGTGATCAGGAACATGTACGAGAGAACCGAAAGAGCTGTCAGAACAGCATCCGGAGTTAATGACTGGTTCCCAATAAATTCGTGAGTTATGCAAGTAATGGTGTTATCGCGACTGCTTTTCGTCATATATATGAACAAGTATATAAGAGAAGTGAACATGGGAGATGAGAAAAGAATGGTGCTGGCGTACTCGGACGATGTGGCATTCGTGACTAGAGAATTAAATGCACTGCAGGGGGCGGAGACGCGGTGGGGAGGTTTTGATAGAGTGGGGACTGATGATAAAATAATGAAAATACTGAGGTGATGAAGATCGTGAGAGGAGCTAGAGGGGTTAGGGTTGTGGTGGATGGTGTAGCCTTGGGGGGGATGGAGAGATTTTGTTATCTGGGGGCTGTGGGGAGCTCAGACGGAGACATGACCAAAGTTATCTATAATGGAATAGGTGCCTTTTTAAGGGGAGTAGGCCAACTAAATCCTTTCTTACGAAGTCGACATGTACCATAGGGATCAAAGTTTTGATGTATATGACGATTCTGAAACCTACATTTATATATGGATCCGAAGTGTGGTCGCTGACCACGAGAACTGGAAGCAGGGTGGAGGCAGTCGAGATAATGCTGAGGCCGATAAAAGGAGTAACAAAGCGAGAGTACATGAGAAGTGAAGATATTAGACGAGAGTTGGCGATGGAGCCCATTCGGAAGGTTGTGGAAAGGGGCCAGTTGAGGTGGTATAGACATGGGCGAAGGATAAACGAGAGAAGATACTATGCCAGGTTGTACAACTGGAGACCGGAGGACAGGAGACCATCGGAGAGACCATGGAAGAGGTTTAGCAACAGTTCGGATTCGGCCATCGTGAGGAGGGGAAGTAAACTCGAGGAGGAGGAGTGGAGTAGATTGAATGAAGATAAATTAGATAAAAAAAATAAAAAGATAAAAAAGATTTATATATATATATATATATATATATATATATATATATATATATATATATATATATATATATATATATATATATATATATATATATACCGTATTTCATAGATGGATAACGAAAAAGGGTTTGGCGTTGTTGATAATTGTGTTTTCGCCGGAATGTTGATCATTTCTGCAGTAATTGGTCTCTACATCTCTTATAAAGGAAGCAAATCTCCTGAAGAATTTCTTATGGGGAATCGGTCTTTGAAACCCTTACCAGTCTCTTTGTCTCTTATAACTTCCTATATAACAGCGATAGCATTAATAGGTTTGATTTTAATTCTTTTAGTTATGAAAGATTAATAATTTTACAATCATCTTTGATACAAAGCTATCCCATTTGAATTTACATATATTATATGAGACCTCCATTTGAATAGCCCGGATGATACAAGACTTTCCCCAGAGAAGAGAAGGTTGCAAATTTATTATTATTATTATTATTATTATTATTGTTTTTGAAAATATTTTAACATTAACAATATTTTAGTTTGGAAATTCAACATGTTCTCAAGGAGATTATTTTTCAAGCATTATCCTTCACTTACAAATCTATATATTCTTACCATAAAAACTTTTTAAATATCACTTGTCAACAAATTAATTTTCATTTTAGGCTTCCCTGCAGAGGTGTACGCTAATGGATTGCAGATAAGCACAATTGCATTGGGATGTCCATTAGCGATTATTTTTTCATCTTATTTTCTTCTCCCAGTTTTGTACTCTCTTAAACTTACTAGC
Source organism: Armadillidium nasatum (assembly GCA_009176605.1). Classification (NCBI taxonomy): domain Eukaryota; kingdom Metazoa; phylum Arthropoda; class Malacostraca; order Isopoda; family Armadillidiidae; genus Armadillidium; species Armadillidium nasatum. The sequence continues at coordinate 64,029 of SEYY01021349.1, read as the reverse complement.
ATCAACGAGGTAAGGGTGTAAAATAAGTATGGTAATTCTAAATAACACTTCTCTTTGCCCATACAAAGGATATTTATTTTTATATTTATTGGTTATCTCCATTTTTACAGATATTACATTAAGAATTAGATTAAACAAGATTATACGAATTATTAGATTATTCAAATATTTTATCTTTCATTGAGAATCGAACATGTTACTAAAAAATCGTTCTTACATATAATAATTTGGTACTTGCAAACTAACAGCGGAGTATTCGTATTCAATTTAAAATTAGATGTGACGTTTTATTTTTTTTTTTTTTTTTTTTTAATTTTCCTTCCTGTATTACATTGTAATGTAATAATAATTGTAGTAGGTCTAACCCATAACTTGCCGCTGTTTTATTGATTTTTTCAGACATGCGACTTATATGCACTAAAAAAAATCACTGTTGACAATAAACTCTGTTTACCATTGATAAAACTCGAATATATTATTTCAAAAACTATTTTAAAGAACTTTAAAGAAAGAGTTATTGGAGCTAGTTTAGACATTCCATTTTTGTTCACCAGCGTGTGGATAACTCAAGGTAGTTTCGTCTGACAATTTAATGTTGAAAAATTCAGTAAAGTGCAGATCATTACTAAACTATAAATAATACACCTAACTGTGTTAATATTTTAAAATATTTTATAGTATAAATTATCACACTCGTACAGTAAATTATATTATATTTGTCTATGTATTCTGTATCTAGAATTAATGTATTTTAAATTTTACTACGTGAATTTGATCTTATTTTGATTTCTTTGCCCTTAAATCAAATATTTTAATGATTAATGTCATTTTATAAAAATATTTACATTTGATTCATTAACTAATGAAAAATGTTTGTTAATACATTTCCTTCTCCATTTGCATATTGCAGTACATCGAATTGAGATTTAAGAGCAAACGACTAAGATTTGTTATATTTCTTCTATCAATGGCGAAAGCTTTAGCAGCTAACGGTATTGGTTTATACGCCCCGACTATTGCTCTTTCTTCCGTTACAAACCTTAGTACTTTAAACAGCATCTTCATACTCGGAATCATTTGCACACTATATTCATCTTTTGTGAGTATAAGAATAATATACAAATATCCTTTATTATATCTTGTATTTTATCAAATTAGCCTTAAAATTTATCATATTAGAGAAACCAAAATATTAAATCTCATATTTTAATTTATTGATATAATTAATGCAATTATATCTTATGTCTTAATCATATTTGGATAAATAATTCATTATTTCTTATTATAACTGTCTTGAGATAAATACAGTATTAGATCTTTTATTATAATTTTATTTTACTAATGTATTTGATTTTCTATGTTACAGGTATCTAATGTATTAGATCTTATATTTTAAATTTTGTTTGGTTGGCTAATTATTAGATTTTATATTTTAATTATATTGGAGTTACTGAAAAATGGCTGAATGCATGGCTATATATTCTGTAAATTTGATAGGACGTTAATTAATAGAAGATGGTTATTTCTAAAGACTTTTTCCCTAAAAATCGAACCCTGGATCTTTGTCACACTAGTTAGCTTCATTATCACATGCGCTAAGCAAATTTGTATCATAGCTAATGCATACTTCTAATTAAAATAAACTAATCCATTCAACTTTTAATTAAATACAATTTTTGCAGAACCGTATCACCATTATATTATTATTATTATTATTATTATTATTATTATTATTATTATTATTATTATTATTATTATTATTATTATTATTATTATTATTATTATTTATTATTATTATTATTTTTATTATTATTATTATTTTTATTATCATTATTATTATAATTATTGTTATAATTATTATTATTATTATTATTATTATTTTAATTATTATTATAACTAACGTCTTCTTTGTCCGTAATTGATCAGGGAGGTATTAAAGCAGTAATTTGGACTGATGCCTTCCAGTTTTCAGTAATGTTGATAGGATTGATGACTGTCGTGGGAGTTGGATGTGATCAAAATGGAGGAGTTATTGAGACATTGCATGTTGCTTCAGAAGGTGGAAGGCTTGAAATGTTTAAGTAAGAACAAAGTGGTTTCTAAATGTTTTATGTTAAAATAAAAATGTTCAGTACATAATATTATGACAGATCTTATTGAACAAAGTTCAATAAAATGTCGTTTTGCAGTTAATGAACATTGTTTTTAATTTTTTCATTGCATTCATAATATTTTATTTTCTTCATTTAATCTTCAGCATGAGTCTTAGTCCATTCGTGCGTCATACTTTCCTTAATACCATGGTTTTTGGATTCTTTTACCAACTACGGATGTACAGTTCGGAACAAGTCAATATTCAACGAATATGCGCTGTTAAATCTGTTAAAAATGCAAGAAGGTAAACTCAAATACAGTATTGAAAATTTTTTTTTATATTCTTATAATTTATTTGAATAAGAAAAGTTCTGAAATACGCAAATAGCAAGCAGTTCTAAAAGTGCAATAATAATAATAACCTGTTAGATCTTTTATTACAATTTTATTTGACTACTGTATTTGATTTTCTAGGTTACAGGCATCTAATGTATTAGATCTTATATTTTAATATTTTTGTGGTAACAAATTATTAGATTTTATATTTTAATTAAATTGGAGTAACTGTAGTACCGAGTCCCGTGACTGAAAAATGGCTAAATGCATAGCTATATATTAACTGTAAATTTAACAGGACCTTAATTAATAGAAGATAAGTTATTTCTAAATAAAAATAATAATAATAGGTGAAGATATCTCACCTTAAGAGCAAAATAATATAACGCTGATTACGAATGTCTGAATGATAATTTGTCCTGATACATTTACTTAAAACTTAATACTTAATAAACAAGTATATATATATATATATATATATATATATATATATATATATATATATATATATATATATATATATATATATATATATATATATATATATATATATATATATATATATATATATATATATATATATATATATATTAGGGATGGAGTGAAGTATCGGTATCGGTATCGGTATCGGTATCGGCAAGTATCGGCATATTTTCCGATACTGGTATCGGTATCGGTATCGGTAAAAAATTTGTATAGGAGTAAAGTATCGGTATCGGTAGTGGTATAAGTAGTAGTATCGGCAAGTATCGGCATATTTTCAGGTATCGGGTATCGGGTATCGGCTTCGGGGAATTTTTAGGTATCGGTATCGGTATCGGTATCGGTAAAAATTTTGGTATCGCTCCATCCCTATATATATATATATATATATATATATATATATATATATATATATATATATATATATATATATATATATATATATATATATATATATATATATATATATATATATATATATATATATATATATATATATATATATATATATACAGGGTGTTAAAGTATAATATCTATGGGAAACTCTTTATGTATATTTTAACATTTTCTTGTGGATTGGTGGCATATTCAACTTATGCAGGATGTGATCCAATGGCTTTGGGTCTAATAAAGAAGAAAGATCAAATTTTGCCTTATTTTGTTATCGATAAATTGAGGGTCATTCCAGGACTTCCTGGATTATTCATAGCTACAATCATCGGAGGAGCTTTAAGGTAATAGTGGAATTATAATAATTATGATTATAATTTCATTTATTTCCACTGGAAGAGCGTTGATGTATTATTGGAATTATTATAATTATGATTTTAATTTTTGGCATTATCATTGGAAAAACGTTAAGGTATTACTGTAATTATAATAATTATGCTTATAATTCCAGGTATTATCATTGGGAGTGAATTGAGATATTGCTGTTTTTAAAATAATTATGATTATTACAGGTATTATAATTCCTTGAATAATATATTGTCCTTGAGTGAAGGTATCAGCATAAAATAAGAATTAAATCTATTTCTTTAATTTATTTTATCAAAAAATAAAAAATATTTATTGATTAAAAGAGTTTATCTATTTTATTATATTTTATTTATTTATTTTTTATATTTATTTATTCAATCACGTTTTTTTAAATTTAGTTTGGATCAATATTCCTATTTATGCTTTAATTTAAATGCAATTGAATATTTTGTATAATTTTAATGTAAAATAGATTTCTATCTTTCCCCTTCGTATTTAAAGTTATAAATAAAATTTACAAAGAGTTGATCAAAAAGTTCACATTATTTAAGCTTCTGTAAATGGTAAAGCCTTTATTCAACTATATTATACTGTTTATATATGAACAGTTAAAAGCCAGGACAAAAAGTGAGCAACGCACATGTGCAGCATTATGTGTTCTTCCAAATTAACGTTTTTGGCAATTCGGTTACCCTTGGTTTGGCACTAACATATTAATCACAATTGTGACATTTATGTATAGTGCCCTCAATGAAAAAGGTATGTCCATTAAAGAAAAATCAACATGTGTATACCCTAACATGCCATCAAGAAAAATGGGCTTGTGCTTTGTGGTAAAGAACTTCCTGTTCCAGAACCTCTGGGCATATTTTTTTTTTTATCATTCTGATGTAAATAATATTTCTTCAAACAACAAAAAATATTAGTCACCATCTTAGCGAGAAGTAGACTACTTGCCTAGTAGTCTATGATCATATGAAATCATAAATTGAGATCAATTAACTGCCATATCAGGGAATTTCGATCCTCCATATACAAAGAAAATTATGGTTATATTCAGATTACAACAACAAAATTTTCCACACCATTCTGTGAAATTGACATCCAAAATACCAAGAGCAAATTAATCCGTATAAGAATTGTGTTCAGCTGGACAAAAAATAAAAAAAAATAAAAAAAAAATAAAAAAAACAAAAAATGAAATAAATAAATAAATAAAAAAATATTCTAAATAAACATATCTTATTCTCTTCAAAATAACATTTAATTTTCCATTATTGCTGATTATTATTATTATTATTATTATTATTATTATTATTATTATTATTATTATTATTATTATTATTATTATCAGCACCTTGTCCTCGAACATCAACTCCTGCGTGGCAATGATGTGGAAAGACATTTGCCTAAAATTTGACTTTTTCAGAAATTCCTCTGAAGGAAAAGCGACAATCATCAACAAAATACTTTGTACGTATAATAATAATAAAACAATAATAATAATAATAATAATAATAATAATAATAATAATAATAATAATAATAATAATAATAATAATAATAATAATAATAATAATAATAATAATATTATTATTATTATTATTATTATTATTATTATTATTATTATTATTATTATTATTATTATTATTATTATAATAATAATAATAATAATAATAATAATAATAATAATAATAATAATAATAATAATAATAATAATAGTTAATAAAATAATAATAAAATTTGAAACACTATATAATAATAATATATATATATATATATATATATATATATATATATATATATATATATATATATATATATATATATATATATATATATATATATAATATATATATATATATATATATATATACTCTGTTTCCTCCTACTATCTCTATCCTCAATTTTCAGCCAAAGGTGGAAGTTACGCATATGTGTGCAACGATGTTGTCTGTTCTCGTGTCTCTAATTTGGAGTCTTCTGAATTCTCTATTTTATGGCTTAAAATTTCCTTCAATTCTACAATGAATTCATTTGCTCTGCATATTTATATCCTAATTCTATCGACTATCCAAAATTCTTCGACTATCTTAATTCCAAAATAGAACACATTCTTTATAACTCTCCTTTCTCCGAAATCATCATTTTAGGTGATTTCAATGTTCACCACAGCCAATGGTTTTCATCTACCTCTCTTGATACAGCTGGTGAACTCGCCTACCAATTTTCTATCCGAGAACAACCTTGAGCAGTTGGTGCATCTCCCTACCCGTATCCCTGACCGTCTTGGTGATGAACCTAACATACTTGATCTTTTCTTAACCTCTTATCCTTCTCCTTACACTTTTAAACTTTTTCCTCCTCTGGGTTCTTCCGATCACCTTCTTATCTCTGTATCTGTGCTCTTCAAGTCTTCCGCAAGAACTTCCCCCCCCCTCTTCGGCATTGGAGACTTTTCTGGATTTAGGTGAAACTAAGGGGTCTGACTTGCGGTTGTTCTTTTCTGATTTTCCATGGAATGATTACTCTGTTTTCGTGGGAGGTTGTCCCTCTGAGTGTGCAGAGCGTATAACCGAGGTGTTTCTCTCTGGCATGGAGGCGTACATTCCATATTCTTTCCCTTCTACTAAACCTAACAAACCTTGATTAAACTCGGTATGTTCTTGCGCTATCCTCCCCAGGGTTGCTGCCTTCAGGGATTACCGTCTTCTTCAAACTCTATAAACTCACGCAACTTATATTATATCACTGAATCGTGCAAAATTTATCCTTCTGGCATTTTGCTAAAAAGTCAACTCTAACTTTGTTTCTTCCTCTTTCCTTCCTCTAGTATCTTCTGACGATTCAACTGCCATTTTGCCTTCTTCTAAAGCTGAACTCTTTGCTCAAGCTTTTGTCTCTAATTCAACCTTAGACGATTCCGGAGCTGTTCCTACTCCTTCAAACCCTTCCAACTCATTTTATTTCTAAAATTGAAAATTTTTCTAAAGACGTTATTTCCGCTCTCTCTCAGCTTAGTACAAAGAAAGTTTCCCTTCTGTGTATTCTCAAAACTTGTGATTCCAAGCTTGCATCCTACTTGGTAAACTGTTTCGTCTATGTCTTTCTACTTCAACCTTCAATTCTTGCTGGAAACTGTGCGCTCATTCAGCCTGTGCCGAAGAAAGGGGGAACCAAATCTCTCAGCCCTCTAACTATCGTCCAATTTCTTTAACCTCCGTTCTTTCTAAAGTTTTCGAATCTATCCTTAACAGGAAGATTTGGAAACATCTCAATTCTTCTAATCTTATCTCTGATCGCCAGTATGGCTTTCGTAAGAAACGCTCTACTGGTGATCTTCTTTCCCTTCTCTCTGACTCTTGGTCCTCCGCTCTTCGGCATTTCGGTGAATCTTTTGCTGTCGCGCTGGACATATCGAAAGCTTTCGATAGAGTCTGGCACAAAGCTTTGATTTCCAAACTTCCCTCTTTCGGAATCTATCCTTCTCTCTGTGGCCTTCTCTCTGATTTTCTTTCTGGTCGTTCTATAGCAGCTGTTGTAGACGGCCACCGTTCATCCTATAAATCTATTAATAGTGGTGTTCCTCAAGGATCTGTCCTATCCCCAACACTTTTTCTACTTTTCATTAATGACCTTTCTCTCTATTACTTCATCTCCTATCCACTCCTATGCCGATGACCTCACCCTTCATTACTCTTTTCAGTTTGAATGGCGCCCTCTCAACAGCAGTTAATAGACTCAAGGAATGTAGCCTTGGAGCAGCTAACCTCTGATCTATCTCCTCATTTAAAATTGGGGCAGAGGAAAACATGGTTGTTTTCAATGCCACCAAAACTCTGTTTCTCCATCTCTCTACTCGACACAATCTTCCACACAACTATGATATATTCTTCGAAAACATACAACTCAAACCTTCATCTCTTCCTTAATATTCTCGGTGTTTCTTTTTCTCGTGATCTTTCTTGGAAAGATCACATTACTTCTCTTTCTAAACAAGCTTCTAAGAGGTTTGGTGTTCTGAGGCGCCTTCAGAATTCCATACCAAACCAGTTTCCTGCTCTTTATAAGGGTGTTGTTCGCCCCTGTATGGAGTACGCCTCACACATCTGGGGTGGTTCCACTCATACAGCTCTCCTTGGAGAAGGTGGAGTCTAGAGCTTTTCGTCTTATCAACTCTCCTTGCTCTCACTAATTCTCTCCAATCTCTTTCTGCCCGTCGAAATTGTTGCGTCACTTTCTCTATACTATCGCTATTACAATGGACACTGCTCTTCCTGAACTCTCTCGTCGCATACCTCCTCCTTTGAGAAAAGGGCTCGTGCGACACGTCTTTCTACACAGTCTCATCCTTTCTCTGTCCAACTCTCTGACCCCAGACTTAACCTCTATGCTCAATCTTACATTTACTCTACTGGTAAAGTCTGGAACACACTTCCTTCATCTATTTTCCCAACTTCCTATGACTTTAAGCACCTTTCAAACGCTCGTGTATCGAGTCATGTCGGCCTTAAATTTGACCATGTTTCCCGACTTGCTCCTTTAACTCTGGTGGAAATTTGGTAGGCCTCTGGCCTTTCCCCACCAGAGGTATATATATATATATATATATATATATATATATATATATATATATATATATATATATATATATATATATATATATATATATATATATATATATATATATATATATATATATATATATATATATATATATATATATATATATATATATATATATATATATATATATATATATATATATATATATATATATATATATATATATATAATATATATATATATATATATATATATATATATATATTATATATATATATATATATATATATATATATATATATATATATATATATATATATATATATATATATATATATATATACTCAGCTTTGGTTGTAGGAGTTGTACTTATCGGATTAGCCATACTTAGCGTCAAATGCTAGAGGTTTGATAGAAGTTCTACTGGTCTTTAACGGTACTCTGAATGGTCCTATTTTAGGAGTGTTTCTCATCGGATTTTTCCTACCAAATTGCAATCTGAAAGGCGTGTGGACAGGGCTCATTGGATCTTCTGTAAATATATGTTCAAATATTTTTGAAACGGTCTCAATATGAAGTTTATATATATATATATATATATATATATATATATATATATATATATATATATATATATATATATATATATATATATATATATATATATATATATATATATATATAATAAGTTTTGGGTATTAATCAATGCAAGATATTAATTACTAATGTTTAAGATTCAATATATTGTAATTAACCATGGTACTGTGATTATCGGATAATATATATATATATATATATATATTATATATATATATATATATATATATATATATATATATATATATATATATATATATATATATATATATATATATATATATATATATATATATATATATATATATATATATATATATATATATATATATATATATATATATATATATATATATATATATATATATATATATATATATATATATATATATATATATATATATATATATATATATATATATATATATATATATATATATATATATATATATAGTTTACCACCACTCACAGACATAGCGTACTATAATATATCACTTGTTTGAAATATAAGATGCTCATGCAATAGAAACTAATGAAATTGACTTGCTAACGGAAGGATTTTAGAACTTATTGTAAGACTGTGACTTAACGGTAAAGTGGTTGACTCATATACTTGAAGGCGATGGTTCGATACCTAATTACGATCTTGGAAATAAATTTATTCGAGAAGTTCCCCTTCTCTAATAGGGCGATGACCTAGAGAGCAAACTCTTAATAAAAAAATGTAAAAGAAGAAAATCTTTGTGTTCGTGCAGATCCTTTAGGAAGAAATATTCTTTAAAAATTCCTCTCCTCGAATATGGCAATCCCCGAAAGAGGTAGCAGTTTAATTAAAATTATAACAATCTTTGTGCTATTGTTTAACAAGTTGGCTTTACAAATTTTCTTATGTTTGATGTTTCCATAGTAACGGTTTTTATTTTCATTATCATATTTCCAGAGGTGGGAGCGCAAATTTTAAAATTTAGAGCGCAAACTCAAAAGCGCAAATTTTAAAAATTTTGTCCGCAAATGCAAAAGCGCACATTTTTTCAAAAATTTAGTCCGCAAATGCAAAAGCGCACATGTCCGCAAATAAAAAAAAAATTTTAAAGCGCAAATTTTGAAGCAAAAAAAAAAAAAAAAAAAAAAATAAAAAAATAAAAAAAATAAAATTTTTTTTAGCGCTAGGATGTAAAGATGAATTATTTTTAAATTTTATTTGATAAATGGAAATATATAACAAAAAATGAGAAAGAATTTATTATTATTTATTCAGCCATCTATGATCTCTTCCTCCTCGTAGCTCTCCTCATGCATTCTGAAAAGGGTCATATTCCCTTTCATGAAAATAAATTTTTCAAAATTGCTGGATGCAATGGCTGCCCTCTTTGGTCTTAGAATGTCAGAGCCTTGACTAAACAACTTCTCCACGGCCGCTGAGCTGGGTAATGGGGTATTATACTTCATAAACAAGTCCACCCAGACCTCTTGGTATTCACATGGAAAAGGTTCCTAGTGAGAGGGGTATTGTGGTGAACATCTACTGCATCCCAGCTATCCAAGGTTTGCCGCAACTTCTCCTCCAGAGGTGTCTGCTAGTTTTATGGGGCCTTCAGTTTCTGAAAAATTTAGAAATGGTATCAAGAACTCAAATCTTTTTAAGTTTCATTTGAACATTATGTCATATATATATATATATATATATATATATATATATATATATATATATATATATATATATATATATATATATATATATATATATATATATATATATATATATATATATATATATATATCATCATCATCATCATCATCACCGTCCAAACCGGTAGGCTGACGCCTGTCGGGTGCTACTCCTCCAAAATTTTCTCCACGCATTTCTGTCCTCAAACATTCGGTTGTCTTCCACCTTTTCCAGTGTCTTTTCCTTTCGTTGTATGGCTTCTTCTACCGCCTCCATCCATCTCTTCCTTGGTCTTCCCGCCGGTCTCCTTCCTTCTGGTCTCCATTCCAGCATCTCTCTCAGTCTCTCTCTCCCTCCTCCATTCTCTTCACGTGACCAAACCATCTCAGTTGGTTTCTTTCTATGCATTCAAAAATTGATTCCACCCCAAGTTTCTCTCTCACCAGTTCACTCCTCATTCTATCTCTCAGTGATATATATTATATATATTATATATATATATATATATATATATATATATATATATATATATATATATATATATATATATATATATATATATATATATATATATATAATATATATATATATATATATATTATATAAGAGATGCTTAAAGTTTGTTCTAAATTATAAAAATAGCTCACCTTAAATGGGTCCATTTCAGATTCATTCCCATCACCTTCAGTGCCTTGATGTGGAAGGAGTAAAATTCGATGCAATATTACACTTTATTTCCTCCAATATCCTCGTCTTGACAGCTGGATACTTCCCCTCATTTAACCTATGTGCCACTCCGAGTTTGAAGTGAGGGTGCAGAGCTGTTGCCAATAAGCAAATCACAATCATCAAAAATCCTGCTGAACCTCGGTTCAAATCCCTTTTCTTTCCCTTTGTTTGGCTTTGGCTGCTTTAGTAAGTAGTTGACTAAGCTTTTGGCATAGTTAAGTTTTTTCACCTCTCGTTGCAATTCCACGAGATTGTCCTTGAGGAGGAAGAGGTTAGGCAATAGAACCCCCGCGTACT
>SEYY01021349.1:30000-35000 GCA_009176605.1 Armadillidium nasatum | reverse complement strand
TAAGGCGGAGAGATTTCTCCTGGCGATTACTCACTTCTTCGGCTCAAAGGGGGAGCTATAGTAGTATGAATGACTTACTTATATTTATATGTGATCTAATTCTAATTAAATTTAAAAAAATTCTATATCTTAATCTCAACTTAATTGCAAATATATATATATATATATATATATATATATATATATATATATATATATATATATATATATAATATATATATATATATATATATATATATATATATATATATATATATATATATATATATATATATATATATATATATATATATTATATATATATATATATATATATATATATATATATATATATATATATATATATTATAATATATATATATATATATATATATATTATATATATATATATATATATATATATATATATATATATATATATATATATATATATATATATATATATATATATATATATATATATACCTATTTCATAGATGGATAACGAAAAAGGGTTTGGCGTTGTTGATAACTGTGTTTTCGCGGGAATGTTGATCATTTCTGCAGTTATTGGTCTCTACATATCATACAAAGGAAGTAAATCTCCTGAAGAATTTCTTATGGGGAATCGATCTTTGAAACCATTACCAGTTTCCATGTCTCTTATAACTTCATATATATCAGCAATGAATATAATAAGTTTGCATTTAATTCTTTCAGTTATATAAGATTAATAATTTACAATCAAATTTGATACAGGTCTAACCTTCATTTGAATAACCTGGATGATGCAAGGCTTTTTCCAAAGAGGAAAGAGTCTCAAATTTATTTTTATTATTATTATTATTATTATTATTATTATTATTATTATTATTATTATTATTATTAGTAGTAGTAGTAGTAGTAGTAGTAGTAGTAGTAGTAGTAGCAGTAGTAGTATACTTTAAATTCAAATCATTAATCAGTATTAAAAGTATCTTTTCAAATAGACTTATTATTCAAGCCTTAAGCTTCATTTGCTTATCTTTAAATTCTTTTGAAAAAAAAATTTTGTCAACAAATTAATTTTCATTTTAGGCTTCCCTGCAGAGGTGTACGCTAATGGCTTGCAGATAAGCACAATTGCATTGGGTGTTCCATTAGCAATTAGTTTTTCATCTTATTTTCTTCTCCCAGTTTTGTACTCTCTTAAACTTACCAGCATTAACGAGGTAAAGGTATAAAAATGTATGTTAATTTTAAATTAACATTTATCTTTGTCCATACAAAAGAAGATTTATTTTACATTTATTGATTTTCTCCATGATTACAGATATTACGTTTAGAATTAGATTATAAAAGTTTATTCAAATTTTTAGATTATACCAATATTTTATCTTTCATACTTAATCAAACATGCAAACATGTGGTTACTAAAATATCTTTCTTACGGATAATAATTTGGTACTTTTAGATTAGCAGCAGAGTATTCGTATTCAATTTATTAAAATCAGATGTAACGACTAATTTTTTTTTTTTTTTGATGCTCTTTTTCTTAATTTTCTTTTCTCTATTACTTTGTAATGTAATGATAATTAATTGTAGATGTTGAACCCATTTGTAGCTGCTCTACTAATTTTTTTCAGAATTGCGACTTCTACACTTATAAATCACTTGTGCCACTTATCTCAGTTTACCATTGATAACATTTGAATATATTGTTTCAAAAAATATTTTAAAAGAACTTTAGGGATAAAGATATCGAAACTAGTTTAGATATTTCAGTTTTTTCACTAGGGTGTGGATAACTCAAAATAGTTTCGTCAGACAAGTTTTATGTGCAAAAATTCAGTAACATGTTTTTTGTTAATTGCATATCATTACTAAACTGTATATTATACACCTAATGGTTTTAGTATTTAAAACATTTTATAGTGCAATTATCACACTCGTACATTAAATTATATAATATTTAAATATGTATTCCGTATCTAGAATGAATGTATTTTAAATTCTACTCTGTGAATTCGCGAACTTTCTCTTATTTTGATTATTTCTTCGCCCTTATTATTCATATATTTATATGATTCATTAACTAATGAAAGATGTTTCAAAACTGCATTTCCTTCTCTATTTGCATATTGCAGTACATCGAATTGAGATTTAAGAGCAGAAGACTAAGATTTGTTATATTTCTTCTATCAATGGCGAAAGCTTTAGCAGCTAATGGTATTGGTTTATACGCCCCGACTATTGCTCTTTCCTCCGTTACAAACCTTAGTACTTTAACCAACATCTTCATACTCGGAATCATTTGCACACTATATTCATCTTTTGTGAGTATAAGAATACTATACAAATATATTTTATTATATCTTGTGTTTTATCAAATTAGCCTTAAAATTTATCATATTAGAGAAACTAAAATATTAAATCTCATATTTTAATTTATTGATGTAACTAATGCATTAGATTTTATGTGTTATTCATATTTGGATAACTAATTCATTAGTTCTTATAATTGTCTTGAGATAAATAACTCATTAGATCTTTTATTATAATTTTATTTGACAACTGTATTTGATTTTCTAAGTTACAAAAAATCTAATGTATTAGATCTTATATTTAAATTATTTGGGGGTGACTAATTATTAGATTTTATATTTTAATTTTATTGGAGTAGCTGTAGTATTGGGTCACGTGACAATTTATTAACTGTAAATCTCACAGGCCCTTAATTAATAGAAGATAGGTTATTTCTAAAGTTTTTCCCAAAAAAACTCGAACCTTGGATCTTTGTCGAGCTAGTCAGTTTCATTATTACATGCGCTAAGTGAATTTGCATCAAAGCTAATGCACATACTTCTTAAAATAAATTAATCCATTCAACTTTTAAGTAAATACAATTTTGGCAGAACCGTATCACCATTATCGTTACTATTATTATTATTATTATTATTATTATTATTATTATTATTATTATTATTATTATTATTATTATTATTATTATTATTATTATTATTATTATTATTATTTATTATTATTATTATTATTATTATTAGTAGTAGTAGTAGTAGTAGTAATATTATTATTATTATTATTATTATTATTAATTATTATTATTATTATTGTTATTATATTATTATTATTATTATTATTATTTATTATTATTATTATTATTATTATTATTATTATTATTATTATTATTATTATTATTATTATTATTATTATTTATTATTATTATTATTATTATTATTATTATTATTATTATTATTATTATTAGTATTATTATTATAACTAACGTTTTCTTTGTCCGTAATCGATCAGGGTGGTATTAAAGCTGTAATTTGGACAGATGTCTTCCAGTTTTCCGTAATCGTGATAGGATTGATGACTGTCGTGGGAGTTGGATGTGCTCAAAATGGTGGACTTATTGAGACATTGCATATTGCTTCAGAAGGGGGAAGGCTTGAAATGTTTAAGTAAGAACAAAGTGGTTTCTAAATGTTTTAAATTAAAATAAGAATGCTCAGTGCATAATATTATGATTGATTCTGGTGAACAAATTTCAATAAAAAATCGTTTTTCAATTATTGAACACTGTTAATTTTTTTCAATGTATTCATAATATTTTATTCTCTTTTTTTTAATCTTCAGCATGAGTCTTAGTCCATTCGAGCGATATACTTTCCTTAACACCGTGGCTTATGGATTCTTTTATCAATTACGGATGTACAGTTCGGAGCAAGTCAATATTCAGCGAATATGTACTGTTAACTCTGTTAAAAATGCAAGAAGGTAAATAAACTCAAATACAGTATTGAAAATTTTGTTTTTATATTCTTATAATTTATTTGAATAAAAAAAGTTCTAAAATGCACAAATAGCAAGCATTCCTTCAGATGCAAAAATAATAAGACAAAAAATTTGTTTTCTAATATGATTTCTCTTATACAATAAGTTTAGATATCCTACCTTAGGAGCAACATTAAATAAAGCTGATTACGAATGTCTGAATGATAATTTGTCTTGATTCAACGAATTTTGAAAAGTCTTTAACAGTTAATTAAAGCAAGGTCAATATTCAGAGTATATATATATATATATATATATATATATATATATATATATTATATATATATATATATATATATATATATATATATATATATATATATATATATATATATATATATATATATAAATTACAGGGTGTTAAAGTATAATATCTATGGGAAAAGTCTTTGCGTATGTTTCAACATTTTCTTGTGGATTGGTGGCATACTCAACTTATGCAGGATGTGATCCAATGGCTTTGGGCCTAATAAAGAAGAAAGAAAAAATTTTGCCCTATTTTGTTATCGATAAATTGAGCTTCGTTCCAGGACTTCCTGGATTGTTCATTGCAACAATCATTGGAGGAGCTTTAAGGTATTACTAGAATTATAATAATGATTATAATTTCATTTATTTTCAGTAGAAATGCGTTGAGGTATTACGAAACTTATAATAATTAAGATTATAATTCCTTCCCTGAGAGTTTGTTGAGATAGCTTCAGCTACCTTTTGCTGTAACACTTTGTGCAGTATGTTTATTAAAGGATTTTAGGGAAGTAAATAATTCAGATAACTTGTCCAGTATTGGAGGAAAAGGGACATTTGTTTAGAGGGAGTGTTCTAATTCTTGAATTATGAAAAATGTACAATGCTTGCATTTCAGCTGTTATCTAGGGAGGCAGGGAAAAAAATAGCAACACACATGTGCATCATTATGTGTTCTTCCAAAATCTATGCCTAAGCTCATGGAAAAAGACGCTGTATGCAGTTTGAGTACCATTAGTTTGGAGCTAACCTAGCAATCACAGTTGTGACTTATTTATGCAAAGTACTCTCACTAAAGAAGGTATTTCTCTTAAGGAAAATCAACACTTTCAAATCCTAACATACCATCAAAAACATAGGCTTATACTTCGTGGTAAAGAACTTCCTGTTCCAGAACCTCTGAGCATATTTTATATTTATTCTGATGAAGATAGTATTTC
>SEYY01021349.1:15000-17500 GCA_009176605.1 Armadillidium nasatum | reverse complement strand
TTTCTCTTTTGAACCGCCAGTAGCGTAGAGGTAAAATTCTATGCTTTTGTGCTATAGGGCCCTGGTTCGATTCTCATAGAGCAAACTTTAAACCTTGCCGTTTAATGAAATAATTTAGTCTTATATATATATATATATATATATATATATATATATATATATATATATATATATATATATATATATATATATATATATATATATATATATATATATATATATATATATATATATATAAAGAGAGAGAGTAACTATGTAACTTAGACAATAAATAAATTTGTAAATCATATAAACTATCATAAATAATTTTTTTAATATTTATTCACGCAAAACAATTAAGCTGTTTGTGAAAAGCAATATTTTGTTTTAAAAATACCAGATATCAAAAAAGAAAGAAAAAAAAATGATTAACAATTTTTCCTTTTAATTTTCATGTTGATTTTCTTTGTCTTCTGAATTGAATGTCATATGAATGACTTCATTTTGTTTTATTGTGTTTAGTTGTTCTTTTGTCCAGAAAAATTTGTGAACGGAAGAAGACACGTACTTAGGAGATACCTCTTCGATCCTTTGATTACCTAGGATATATATATATATATATATATATATATATATATATATATATATATATATATATATATATATATATATATATATATATATATATATATATATATATATATATATATATATATATATATATATATATATATATATATATATATATATATAGTAGTATAGGGACCGACTTCTCAGTTTGAAGACGTTGCCTGCATGTTGCAAGCGATATTGCAAATGAATGGTCTTTCATGGGATTATTTTTTGTATTTTTGTATTTTTTATTTTTTTATTTTTTCATTTTATTTGTTTATTTATTTATTTTTTTTTTTTTTTTTTTTTTTTTTGCAGGTTTGAATTTTATTGTTATTTTTTTAAGGTTTTGCAGTTTTTAGAGTTATATTGTGGTTCTACAGTTTTGAGGTTAACCACAAAGGAATAGGCTTAAGTAAAGAAGGAATAAGAAAGAATGAAGAATAAGAAAAGAGGAATAAGAAAATATTAATAAGAAATAAGAAGGAAGTAGAAGAATATTCCTTTGGTTTTACCTTTGGACCACGACTTTTAATAAATTATTTTTAGCAATTTCCTACATTTTCTAGCAACTTTTAACATTTACCAGTAGCATCCATCAATGGGAATTGCCTAAGGCATGTACCAACCACCAGACTAACTTTGGTTATGTTTACTCTCCCCTACTGCCACTACCTCCACTACAACAACCACAGGCACTAGTTTTTGATTTTTATTGCATAGATGTATATTCCGCAATGTTGCTCGTGTTATTCTAGCTATAACAAAGACTTTATTATTTTATTTATTTTTTTCCTATATGTCCTTTTATTTCCAATACTTTTTCGAATCGATATTATTTTAGTATTGATATTTTTCTATCCATTAATTTTGTTTTAAACTTTATTTAATTTCGTTTTTATTTTGTAAGCAGTATTTTATTTTTATTTTTTATTTTTTATTTTTTATTTTTTTTTATTTAATTTCGTTTTTAATTTAACTTAAACTATTGTTGATGACTATGTTTTCAAATCCTAGCAAAATATTTTTTAAGTTACTTAGTTTTTGCCTCCTGTTCTTTAGTCTTCTTGTATGAAGAATTAGTTTTCATCGATAGTGCTGAGGTGAACAAATTTTATAACCCTGAATCATATACACTCTATTAAATCGCGTTTCTATAGAAACCTACTCAGCTTCTTAAATTCATCTTAAATTTTTATTAACAAAACCATGAGTCATTCTTATACCTCTACTTTGTATTGCTTTAATGTACCTTTTTAGGTAGAGTTTCAAACTTCAGCACAGTATCCATTAACGGTCAATCTTAGTTATAAGAGGAGTTGTTCATTTCTTCCTTATTCTTTATGCAAAATCACTATTTTTAAGTTCTAATTCAAAATTTCAAATTGCCTCTTATAATCACTTCCAATAGGCTCCAGCTATTTCTAATGTATGCCTTATTTAAAATCTTAATTTTATTATTTTTAATTTTAATTATTTTTTATCTCTTTTTTATTGCAATTTCTCTTTTATTACATTTTTATATAATTTTTCTTATTTTGTATTTACGTAGGCAATTATTTGGACTGTTTATTGCTGTTATTGTCACATTTTAAATTATTTTAATTATTTCATATTTCATAATATTACAATTTTATTGTTTTATTACAATATATTTATATCATAACTTGTTGACTATTTTATATATATATATATATATATATATATATATATATATATATATATATATATATATATATATATATATATATATATATATATATATATATATATGTATATATATATATATATATATATATATATATATATATATATATATATATATATATATATATATATATATATATATATATATATATATATATATATATATATATATATATATATATATATATATATATATATATAT
>SEYY01021349.1:0-10000 GCA_009176605.1 Armadillidium nasatum | reverse complement strand
GTTACAAACTCTAAATTTGGGATTGTTGACCAAAACACCAACTACCGTATAAATTGCACTGTCTGTTTAAGTTACGCTTTACTTTATAACTCATTGAGTGTGTGTGTTTATTACCTGTTTATTTCGTTATTGAATATGGAACGTAATTACCACTTGTATTCATTCTCTGAACTAGCTGACATGCATTTAATGTATGGGATGGGACGCTGCAATAGTTCTGCAGCAAGACGTTTGTACCAAGAGAAATATCCCAACCGAATTTGTCCAAGCGCAAGGTTTTTTGCCACTATTCAGCAACGACTGTCTGAAACAGTTTATTTGTAGTCCAAAGAGCACAGTAATGCAGGCAGACCCCGATCTACTAGGACTGTTGATTTAGAAGAATTAGCTCTTAATGAAATATCTGAGCATCCTGAAAAGAGCACGCGATAATTGTCACTACAGTTTAATTCGAACCAATCTAGTATTTGGAGGTTACTGCACGTGCAATAGTTACACCCGTACCACGTCCAACAGGTGCATACTCTATTGACAAGTGACTATGCTCCTCGTGTTGTTATTTGTCAATGGTTTTGGTACAAATGTATTGACCCAAACTTTTTATCGTTTTATTTACCGACGAGGATCACTTTACAAGAACAGCTATCGTTAACATTCATAACGAACACATTTGGGCAGACGAGAATCCTCATGCCATCTAACAGAATCGTTCACAACATCAGTTTTCAGTAAACATTTGGGCAGGAATTTTAAATGATCATCTACCTATGTTAAACCAAGGTTTGTTAGGTTTGGTAGAAGGGAAAGAATATGGAATGTACGCCTCCATGCCAGAGAGAATCACCTCGGTTATGCCCTCTGCACACTCAGAGCTACCCTTCCCACGGTAACAATAATCATTCCATGGAAAATCAGAAAAGTACAAAAGCAAGTCAGACCAGTTAGAGGCACTGAAGTGCCAGAAACGTCTTCTCGCCGAAGGCGAAGTTAGGAAGGATAAGAAGTAAGGAAAAGATCAAGTATGTTGGGTTCATCACCAAGACAGGGATGCGGGTAGGGAGATGCAACAACTGCAGTAGGTTATTCTGGATAGAAAATTGGTCGGCGAGTTCACCAGCTGGATCATGAGAACTAGATGAAAGAAATTGGCGGTTGTGAATATTGAAATCACCTAAAATGATGATTTCGGAGAAAGGAGAAGAAGAAAGAGTCTGTTCTATTTTGGGCTTAAGTTAGTCGAAGAATTTTGGATAGTCTGTAGAGTTAGGAGATAAGTAGACAGAACAAATGAATTTAGTTGTAGAGTTACAAGAAAGTTTAAGCCATTGAGTAGAAAATTCAGAAAACTCTAAATTAGAGACACGAGAACAGACAACATCGTTGCGCACATATGCGCAACATATATATATATATATATATATAATATATATATATATATATATAATATATATATATATATATATATATATATATATATATATATATATATATATATATATATATATATATATATATATATTATATATACATTATTATCATTCAGATTATTATTATTATTATTATTATATTATTATTATATATATTATTATTATTATTATTTATCATTATTATTATTATTATTATTATTATTATTATTATTATTATTATTATTATTATTATTATTATTATTATTATTATTATTATTATTATTATTATTATTATTATTATTTTTATTATTATTATTATCATTATTATACGTACAAAGTATTTTGTTGATGAGTGTCGCATATCTATCAGAGAAATTTCTGAAAAAGGCAAATTTTAGGCAAACGTCTTTCCACATCATTGCCACGCAGGAGTTGATATACGAGGACAAGGTGCTGATGAAAATAATAATAATAATAATAATAATAATAATAATAATAATAATAATAATAATAATAATAATAATAATAATAATAATAATAATAATAGTTATAATAATAATAATATTCATGCTGACTAAAATCCATTCTTTAAACTTGTAAATATATATATATATATATATTATATATATATATATATATATATATATATATATATATATATATATATATATATAATATATATATATATATATATATATATATATATATTATATATATATATTAGTGATGGGTCGGATGTCAAATTTTGTAATTTGCGGATGCGGATGCGAATGTTGAATTTTTGAAAGTTCAGATGCGGATGCGGATGCGGATGCGGATGTTGAATTTTCGAATTGAATTTGAGCTCACCTTATAAGATCATATGATTGAATAATCTAGCCAAAGCAATTAGAATACTTCTCGCTAAGTTGGTGATTGATATTTTTTGTTGTTTGGAGAAATACTATCTTTATCAGAATAAATAGAAAATATGCCCAGAGGTTCTGGAACAGGAAGTTCTTTACCACGAAGTATAAGCCTATGTTTTTGATAGTATGTTAAGGTATACAAGTGTTGATTTTTCCTTAAGAGAAAAACCTTCTTTAGTGAGAGTACTATACATAAATAAGTCACAATTGTGATTCCAAGGTTAGCTCCAAACTAAGAATACTCGAACTGCATACAGTATCTATTTCCATGCGCCTAGGAATAGATTTTGGAAGAACACATAATGATGCACATGTATGTTGCTTAGTTTTCTCCAACTGAAATGCAAGTATTGTACATTTTTCATAATTCAAGAAGTCGAACACTCCCTCTAAACATATGTCACTTTTCCTCCAATATTGGAAAAGTTATCTGAGTTATTTACTCTCCTAAAATCCTTTAATAAACATACTGCACAAAGTGTTACAACAAAAAGGTAGCTGAAGCTATCTCAACAAAACTCTCATGGAAGGAATTATAATCATAATTATTATAAGTTCAGTAATACCTTAACGCATTTCTACTGATAATAAATGAAATTATAATCATAATTATTATAATTCCAAAAATACCTTAAAGCTCCTCCAATGACTGCAGCTATGAACAATCCAGGAAGTCCTGGAACGAAGCTCAATTTATCGATAACAAAATAAGGCAAAATTTGATCTTTCTTCTTTATTAGACCCAAAGCCATTGGATCACATCCTGCATAAGTTGAGTATGCCACCAATCCACAAGAAAATGTTAAAACATACATAATGAGTTTCCCATAGTTATTATACTTTAACACCCTGTATATATATATATATATATATATATATATATATATATATATATATATATATATATATATATATATATATATATATATATATATATATATATATATATATATATATATATATATATATATATATATATATATATATATATATATATATATATATATATATATATATATATATATATATATATATATATATATATATATATATATATATATATATATATATATATATATATATATATATATATATATATATATATATATATATATATATATATATATATTACTCTGAATATTGACCTTGCTTTAATTAACTGTTGAAGACTTTTCAAAATCGTTCTATCAGGACAAATTATCATTCAGACATTCATAATCAGAATTATATAATGTTGCTCCGAAGGTGGGATATCACCCCTTATTGTATAAGAGAAATCGTATTAAAACAAAGTTTTTGTTTGATTTTTATTGCATCTGAAGGAATACTTGCTATTTGCGTTTTTTAGAACTTTTCTGATTCAAATAAATTATAAGAATATAAAAACATAATTTTCAATATTGTATTTGAGTATATTTACCTTCTTGCGTTTTTAACAGAGTTAACAGCACATATTCGTTGAATACAGACTTGGTCCGAACTGTAATTCCGTAGTTGATAAAAGAATCCCAAAGCCATGATGTTAAGGAAAGTATGGCGCACGAATGGACTAAGACTCATGCTGAAGATTAAAAAAAGAGAATAAAATAATATGAATTCAATAAAAAAAATAAGCAAACAGTGTTCACTAATTGAAAACCAATTTTTATTGAACTTTGTTCACCGAAATTAGTCATAATATTATGTACTAAACATTCTTATTTTAACCTAAAACATTTAGAAACCACTTTGTTCTTACTTAAACATTTCAAGCCTTCCCCCTTCTGAAGCAATATGCAATGTATCAATAAGTCCGCCATTTTGAGCACATCCAACTCCCACGACAGTCATCAATCCTATTATGATTACGGAAAACTGGAAGACATCTGTCCAAATTACTGCTTTAATACCACCCTGATCGATTACGGACAACGAAAACGTTAGTTAAAGTAATAATAATAATAATAATAATAATAATAATAATAATAATAATAATAATAATAATAATAATAATAATAATAATGGTGATACTGGTTATGCAAAAATTGTACTTAATTAAAAGTTGAATGGATTAGTTTATTTTAATTAGAAGTATGCATTAGCTATGATACAAATTTGCTTAGCGCATGTAATAATGAAACTGACTAGTGTGACAAAGATCCAGGGTTCGATTTTTAGGGAAAAACTCTTTAGAAATAACCTATCTTCTATGAATTAAGGTCCTGTCAGATTTACAGTTAATAAATAGTTATAGATTTAGCCTTTTTCAGTACCGGGAACCAATACTACAATTACTCCAATATAATTAAAATACAAAATCTAATAATTAGTTGCCCCAAAAAAAATTAAATATAAGATCTAATACATTAGATACTTGTAACTTAGAAAATCAAATACAGTTGTCAAATAAAATTATAATAAAAGATCTAATACGTTATTTATCTCTAGACAATAATAATAGGACCTAATGAATTAGTTATCCAAATATGATTAATACATAAGATCTAATGCATTAGTTATATCAATAAATTAAAATATGAGATTTAATATTTTAGTTTCTGTAATATGATAAATTTTAAGGCTAGTTTGATAAAACATAAGACATAATAAAATATATTTGTATAGTATTCTTATACTCACAAAAGATGAATATAGTGTGCAAATGATTCCGAGTATGAAGATGCTGCTTAAAGTACTAAGGTTTGTAAAGGAGGAAAGAGCAATAGTCGGGGCGTATAAACCAATACCATTATGTGCTAAAGCTTTTGCCATTGATAGAAGAAATATAACAAATCTTAGTAGTTTGCTCTTAAATCTCAATTCGATGTACTGCAATATGAAAATAAAGAAGAAAATGCAGTTTTGAAACATCTTTCATTAGTTAATGGATCAAATATATATATTCCAATAAAAATGACAGAATCATAAAAATATTTGATTTAAGGGTAAAAAAATAATCAAAATAAGAGAAAATTCAAGAATTCACAGAGTTCAATTTAAAATACATTCATTCTAGATATACATAGACAAATATAATATAATTTAATGTACGAGTGTGATAATTACACTATAAAATATTTTAAATACTAGTACAATTAGGTGTCTAATATATTGTTTAGTAATGATAGGCAATTAACAAAAACACCTGACTGAGTTTTTGAACATTAAACTTGTCTGTCGAAATTATCTTGAGTTATCCACAAGCTGGTAAAAAAAAATGAAATATCTAAACTTGTTTCGATATTTACCCCAAAAGTTCTTTTAAAATAGTTTTTGAAACAATATATATATATTTAAGTGTTATCAATGGTAAAAATAGCTAAGTGGCACAGGTGATTTTTAAGTGTAGTATTCGCAACTCTAAAAAAAAAATTAATATAGAAGCAACAAGTTATGGGTTAGACATCTACAATTAATTATTATTATATTTCAAAGCAATACAGAAAGGAAAATTAAGAAAAGAACATCAAAAAAATTAGTCGTCACATCTGATTTTAAATGGAATATGAATACTCTGCTGCTAATCTACAAGTATCGTATTATTATACGTAAGAAAGATTTTTCAGTAACCATATCTTTGCGTGTTTGATTCAGTATGAAAGATAAAATATTTGTATAATCTAAAAATTTGAATAAACTTGTATAATCTAATTCTAAATGTAATATCTGTAATCATGGAGAAAATCAATAAATGTAAAAATAAATATTTTTTTGCATGGACGAAGACAAATGTTAATTTAAAATTAGCATAAATATTTTATACCCTTACCTCGTTAATGCTGGTAAGTTTAAGAGAGTACAAAACTGGAAGAAGAAAATAAGATGAAAAAATAATTGCTAATGGACAACCCAATGCAAGTGCGCTTATCTGCAATCCATTAGCGTAAACCTCTCCAGGTAAGCCTAAAATAAAAATAAATTTGATGAAAAAAAATTTTTTTATAAGAATTTAAAGATAAGCAAATGAAGCTTAAGGCTTGAATAATAAGTCTATTTGAGAAGATACTTTTAATACTGGTTAATGGCTTGAATTTAAAATATACTGCTTTTACTACTACTACTACTACTACTACTACTACTACTACTACTACTACTAATAATAATAATAATAATAATAATAATAATAATAATAATAATAATAAATTTGCGACTCTTTCTTCTATGGAGAAAGCCTTGTATCATCCGAGTTATTCAAATGAAGGTTTCATATAGTGAATGTAAATGCAAATGGGATAGACTTGTATCAAATATAATTTTTAATTATTAATCTTATATAACTAAAATTATTAAAAGCGAACCTATTATTCCTAATGTTGATACATATGAAGTTAAAAGAGACATGGAAACTGGTAAGGGTTTCAAAGATCGATTCCCCATAAAAAATTCTTCAGGAGATTTACTTCCTTTACAAGATATATAGAGACCAATAACTGCAGAAATGATCAAAATTCCGGCGAAAACACAGTTATCAACAACACCAAACCCTTTTTCCTTATCCATCTATGAAATACGGCATATATATATATATATATATATATATATATATATATATATATATATATATATATATATATATATATATATATATATATATATATATATATATATATATATATATATATATATATATATATATATATATATATATATATATATAATAATATATATTTGGGATGGAGCGATACCAAAATTTTTACCGATACGATACCCATACCTAAAAATTCCCCGAAGCCGATACCCGATACCCGATACCTGAAAATATGCCGATACTTGCCGATATGCCGATACTACTACAGATACCACTACCGATACCGATACTTTACTCCTATACAAATTTGCCGATTAATATATAAAAACCGATACCGATACCGATACCGATACCGGTATCGGAAAATATGCCGATACTTGCCGATACCGATACCGATACCGATACTTCACTCCATCCCTATATATATATATATATATATATATATATATATATATATATATATATATATATATATATATATATATATATATATATATATATATATATATATATATATATATATATATATATATATATATATATATATATATATATATATATATATATAAGGGCTTTTTGTAAATTTAGTTAAGATTAAGATATAGTATTTCTATAAATTTAATTAGAATTAGATCACATAAAAATATAAGTAAGTCAATCGGACAACTACAGCGCCACCTTTGAGCTGAAGGAGGAGTGAGTAATCGCCGGAAGAAATCTCTCCGCCATAGCTCACCTCACTCCTACGCTGACGTTCCAAGTGTCAACATGTATCGTTGCATCTCCTTTTTATCATTGCGCTTAACATTAAGATTTAACCTATAATAAAACAATCATTAAAAATGCAAACTTTGTGTGACCTTATGTCTGTGAATGCTAAACGCAGTGAATAAACAGTAATTCATCATTTACATAAACGTATTCATTCACCACATATTGGTGACCACAGAGTATATATCTTAGCCTTTTTACGTTGTTTTGTGTGCCGCCATATTTGGATTTCGTCTCACGTAAAAGACGCCGATTTTTTTTCCTTTGTATTGCATTTAGTTATGTTGCAATGTTTCATTTCCAATAATCATTTTCTTTTCATTATCTTAATGCCATTATTTGTTGCTGCCTTATATATTTCCCAACTACCCACCCACTCTCTCCTTCTCTATCTATCTATCTATCTACGTTTTTTTTACTTTCCTCTTTTCTGCCTCTCCTGACATGTTCGCTCCAGCCTCTCATTTTATTCTTACCCTAGTGCCACTGTCTCTTCATCATTTCTTCCTTTACATGCATATATTAGTTTTTTTCATTTCATGCTCTCTGATGTATCTCTTGAACTTCCTGTTTCGAGGAAGGGGAGGGGGAAGTGTTTTAGACGTATCATTGCATCTCCATATTTTCATTGTGCTTAACATAAAGATTTCACCTATAATAAAACGATCTTTAAAAATACAAACTTTGTGTAACCTTATGTGTGTGAATGTTAAACTCAGTGAATAAACAATATTACATCTTTTATATAAACGTATTCATTCACCACACTCACACACTTACACACACACACACATATATATATATATATATATATATATATATATATATATATATATATATATATATATATATATATATATATATATATATATATATATATATATATATATATATATATATATATATATATATATATATATATATATATATATATATATATATATATATATATATATATATATATATATATATATATATATATATATATATATATATATATATATATATATTTAAAAGAACGTTTTAAACAATCCCCTTTTAAACTTTAAAAATTAAAACCTTAAATACTAGGAAACATCGTGAATAAAAAGGATGTGAACATTGGGATTGAAAAGCCTACTTTCAAGACCAATTTATGGTTTACTCGATTTTTTTTCAAAATTTCAAAGGAGGACTGTTATTTCCCCAACCCCTCCTCCTATGTGAGGAGATTAATTCTTGGAATTAACTCTATCTGATTTGACTTTGGAGATGCTTCTGCATGTGCGGAAAGGAGGTCCTATAAGAGGGCAGTTTAGTATTTTAATAATTATAATAAAAAATAGTGAGATCCCTATATTATTAACATCTTCGAGTAACTCTTTCTCTCATCAATATCATGGGTCGATGTCAGAGTTCGCTTGCAGTTCAGGTTAGAGGCTTTGAACATCGAATATAGAAAAACGCTTGTTATGCAATCACTTTTTACTTTTCTTTGTTCAACTCTGAATCATTCCTGAAATTTCGGCTACTAAATCGTGCATTAGAAAACTGAAATGGGATGACCTTTAAGTTCACCTACTGATATTTTTCTGACCTCTTGTCAAAAATATTTCTAGCAACTTTTATAAATCAATTTTCTCCTCTTAAACTCTCAGATGAATTCGTAGCTATTACTCTTCGGCCTTTTTTTTTGTAATCTAATTATACCGTGAACAAATCTGCTGTTCCTCCTTCTACTTTTAATAATAATAATAATAATAATAATAATAATAATAATAATAATAATAATAATAATAGTAATAAGCATATATTAATTTGCTTATAAAATGAGTGTCATATTGTAATAATGATAATAATAATAATAATAATAATAATAATAATAATAATAATAATAATAATAATAATAATGACAATAATCAATAATGTAATCTAATTATACCGTATACAAATCTGCTGTTCCTCCTTCTACTTTTCCTAATAATAATAATAATAATAATAATAATAATAAGCATATATTAATTTGCTTATTATATAAGTGTCATATTGTAATAATGAAAATAAAATAATTAATAATAATATAATAATAATAATAATATATAATAATAATAATAATAATAATAATAATAATAATAATAATAATAATAATAATAAAAATAGTAAATAATAATCGGTGCTGCAACTATTAATAAAAATAATGATTATAATAATAATTATAAAAAGTAACTACTTTTTACACAATTCCACTTCCATTATTACTGATACTACTACAACTACTTCAAATAATAATAATAATAATAATAATGATAATAATATAATAAATAATAATAATTAATAATAATATTAATAATAATAATAACAATATATTAATTCTTCTGTTGTTCGAGTCTTATTCAAATAATAATAATAATAATAATAATAATAATAAT
>SEYY01021348.1:0-10620 GCA_009176605.1 Armadillidium nasatum | reverse complement strand
TTACTTTCATTTTTTATTCTTTTAACACCCCCTCCTTGAATAGGGCTTTGCCCGTGAGTGGTGGTGATGTGTAAAAAAAAAAAGTTAAAGAAATAGGACGTTAGTTAGAGGGTTGAGAGAGTTCCCCTTCTTCGACACAGTCTGAATGAGCTCACGTTTCTATCATGATGGGAAGGTTTACCAAGGCAGTGTGCAAGCTCGGAAGCACAAGTTTTGAGAACCGCAGGAGAAATACCGTCAGGACCAGACGCCTTCTTAGTGTTAAGCTCAGACAGAGCAGAAATAACATCTTTAGAAGAAATTACAATGTTAGGCATAACTGAGTTGGAGGGGGTTGAAGGAGGAGGAGGAATAACTCCTGAATCGTCAAAGATAGAGTTAGAGGCAAAAGTTTAAGCGATGAGTTCAGCTTTAGTAGAAGGTAAAATGGCAGTTGTACCATCAGAAGAAACTAGAAGAGCGAAAAAGGAGAAAGTTAGAGTTAACATTTTTTGCAAAATTCCAGAAGGACGAGAGGAAAAAAAATCAGAAAGATTATTGCATTTGCGGCAGAGAAAAGAGTTTTTGGAATCTCGAAGTATATATTTTGCACGATTCCTTGATAAAATATAAGTTTAATGAGTTTCAGGAGATTGAAGAAGATGGTAATCCTTGAAGGCAACATCATTGTGGCGGATAGCGCGAGAACAAGTAGACTTAAAACAAGGTTTGTTAGGTTTAGTAGAACTGAAAGAATATGGAATGTACGCCTCCATGCCAGAGAGAATCACCTCAGTTATGCGCTCTCCACACTCAGAGGGGACCCCTCCAATGAAAGTAGTATTCATTCCATGGGAAATCAGTAAAGTACAACCGCAAGTCAAACCAGTTAGCAGCAACAAAGTGCCAGAAAAGTCTCTTCACCGAAAGCAAGTGCCGTTATTGCAGAAGACTTGAAGAGACTTGAAGAGTAATATACGAATATAAGAAGGTGATCGGATGAACCCAGAGGAGGAAAAAGTTTAACGGTATTTGAGGTTAAGAAAAGATCAAGTATATTTAGTTCATCACCAATACGGTCAGGGATACGGGTAGGGAGGTTCACCAACTGCTCAAGTATTATTCTGGATAGAAAAGTCGAAGACGAGTTCAACGGCTGGATCATGAAAACTAGATGAAAGCAATTGGCAGTGTTGAACATTGAAATCACCTAAAATGATGATTTCGGAGAAAGGAGAAGAAGTAAGAATGTGCTCTATTTTAGAGTTTAAATAGGAAAAGAATTTTTATAGTCAGTAGATATAGGAGAAATAGAACAAATAAATTAGAACAAATAAATTTAGTAGTAGAATTGCAAGAGAGCTTAAGTCATAAAGTTGAGAATTAGTAGACTCCATATTAGAGACACGAGAGCAAATAACACTGTTGCGAACATATGCGCAATATCCGCCTTTGACTGCAAATTGAGGATAGAGACAGTAGGGGGTGACAGAATAAGATTTGCTGTCAGCACACTCCAACATTTGAGTTTCGGTTAAGAAAACTAGATGAGGCTTAGAAGAAGAGAGATGGTGTTCGACAAAGGGAGAATTAGAAAAAAATCGTGAATGTTGCAGAAATTAATAAAAAAAAAGAACACTGTGTGCCGGGGCAAGCCGAACGCGGGGTCCTGGCGGCACCATCCTCATCATCGGAGGCTGCAAACTTACAAGTGATGATTGGGTGAGGAGTGGATGAAGGGCATTCTTTGGATGCCGCCCCTCTAAGCATCTTTGAGGCTGCTTTGAGTTTACCCCTTTTTTTTATTTATTTTTATTTTCTTTTTTTTTTTTTAGAAAGGCAATGTACGATAAGCGCTGGTAAATTTGTTGAAACACCAGAAGGCAGTCGGGGGAAGGAGAAGTGGGAGCATAAATACTCCAATAGGAGGCGAGGGTGCACTAGAGACCTCTGAGAAGGCTAAACGCGAAAAGGAACGAACCAAAGGGCAATGGAGTGAAACGGAATGGTCTAGACCATACTGTCACTCCCTGGGTTATGCCCAATGGAAGGTACTTGCATCGCTTTGGACGGCGTTACGTTCTTCCCTATATATATATATATATATATATATATATATATATATATATATATATATATATATATATATATATATATATATATATATATATATATATATATATATATTTATATCATGTACCTTGGTTACCATCTTAATATGTTACTAATGGATTAATTAAGGATTAAAAATAAAAATAAACTACTTAAAAAAACAAACCAAATGGTATGAAGTAAATGGCGTGAAAATAAATTAAAGAGCAGTTTTATGCATTTCAAAAAATAAATAAACAATAAGTAAATGAACAATTAAGAATAACAAGTTGCTATATATTATACAAAAAGTTAACTGTCCTAATTTGACCAAAATTGGAACTGCAGTTATGGAGATATAGAATATAAGCCAAAAAAGTATAATTAACGGTTAATCATTAATTAGTTAATTGGAAATTTAGAAAATCAAGAAAAACAATGTTTCGTGGTATTCAAAACTTTACAGTCAAAGAAATTGAACATTCCAAAAAATGTAAGCCAAAGGGATTAAATTAATTTTAAAATAATCTGGTATCGGTATCGGTCATTTTTAGCCGATACCGATACCGATACCGATACCGATACCTTAAAATTGACGATACTTGCCGATACCAAAAAAAGGACATTCATATATACATTAAAAAGAATGTGACTTTCCTGTGCAATAAAATGGAAATTTTAAATTTTGAATATTGGTATTTAAATGTTTATCACCTATATTTTAAACTTTCAAAATTTAGAAATTATTTCTTGTGAATATTTCTTGATATAAATGAAATTCCAGTTTGTTGTGCCTTGCTACACTTAAACAGTATATATATATATATATATATATATATATATATATATATATATATATATATATATATATATATATATATATATATATATATATATATATATATATATATATATATATATATATATATATATTAAAAAATCTGGGTACTTTTGGGTTTCATCTTCTTTTTAAAACTGTCTTGTCATTGAAAGGACTAAAATAAATATAATCAATATTTTTATGGTATCAGGAAAGGATCTGACATTGGAAAAAAGTTGTTGCCAGAAATATATCAATTTACCACTATGTAGTTTACAAAACATTTTAGCAGATTTATTATTACTAGAGTACACGTATGGCAGAGGAATATTTTTCTAAAGGGTTTGGAGACCTATGCCACTTGCACTCCCTGACATGTGAGTGGTCGTGAAATATATTAAATAACAAATGTTTAAGATGTCTTTTACACAATTTTTTTCCATTAAACAGTGCAAAAAGTACATTAAAAAGGAAATATGAGAACCATAACGACAAAAAAATTTTTTTCCTTTTAGACACTTAACTTAATTGTTTTTTTGTTTTTGTCTTTTTTTTTAAATATAAATATTGAGTGATGTTACTCCTTTTCCCATCGACTATACTAACCCGTCGAAAAATCACCAGGAAAAAGAGTAACAAGTTCCTCCCTTGATATAGAAGACTGATAACGCAATCAACCACGAAACGTGTTTGTAAACTATACCAAAAAAACAGCTAAAAGATGGTTGGAGTAGATGTAAAGAGAGAATAGAGATTTTTAAATTGACAAGAAGTGTCTAATCTCAGGGTGTAATGTAAATAAAAGTTAGGAAAAATATAGAACCTAACCTTAATGCAATTGTTATATAGAAGAAAAATATTAAAAGTGACTTGAAGAATATGTATCGTAACAAAAACTATTGTGAGATGTAAAAATTTGGTTGTGCTGGGACAAAACAACGTTTGTTGTTGTGAAATTTCCCCAACCGACGATCGGGGCCAATACACAGTCTCCAAAGTCACGTTAGGTAGAATTATAACGATCGATATCGTTATAATATACAGATATGTTAATTTAGGTAGGTTTCGCAATTGAAATTTTGCCGATAAACGATTATATCGGTCAATATAGGTACCGATTATAAATATAAACCAAGTATCGGTTTCAATTTATTGAATTCAAAAGATATCGGTTAATGATGATTATTATGGTTGAAAATCGGTTTATGAAATATATCGAATTAATAATTGTATAAAACGATAAATCGGTTGACAATATCGGTTCAGTAATTATTAACTATTTAATATATGTTAATAATTTTTTTATTAGCCTACTCTTTAGCCTACTCAAATCCATATAAGGATATCTTTTAACTTAGCAATCTATTTCTACGTAAATAAATAATTACAGCTTTTTTCAAAACTGTAATTAATATTCACGAAGCAATAGAATCAATTAAAAGATATTACACAGATTTAAGCTTCTCCGAAAGAGAGAAAAAATATTCAGATAAAGAATAGTGGAGAAGAGAATAAGTGTGTTAGATGTTTTTTTTAAAGTTTGTTTGCAAGAGAGAAAAACAAACAAACAAACAAACGTGTAATTTTAGAAAGAGAATGCTTGTATTTTTATTTACTCTATATATGAGTCGAGTTCCACAAATAGCTGAAAAAGAGAAACAATTGATTAGTAATATAAAAAAATATCTAAAATTAGATATATATATATATATATATATATATATATATATATATATATATATATATATATATATATATATATATATATATATATATATATATATATATATATATATATATATATATATATATATATATATATATATATATATATATATATATATATATATATATATATATATATATATATATATATATATATATATATATATATATATATATATATATATATATATATATATATATATATTATATATATATATATATATATATATATATATATATATATATATATATATATATATATATATATATATAAAGACGATACTAAAAATCAGCTGATATCTAATGTATATTTATATGGTCAGCTCTTAAATCGCTTGAGTGACTCAGACGATCTATGAGTGAAAGTTGACTCTGTGAATTTGAGTCGCAAATACGATGTTCGTTTGAAGGTGAGTCAACTGTGACTCGACTCGCACGTACAATGTAGAAATTTTTATTATTTATTATAATAGAAATAATTGATAATTATTACTAATTTGATAATTGTAATTTTCATTATATAATTTTTGACTAACAAATAATATAGCCAAATATAAAATAACTATATTTTGAACCGAAAGGTTAAAAAATTGAAGTAAATAATGTAACTCGAATTTTGAAATCACTTTTCCGACTCACTATAAAAAATCGTAATCGTTTGCGAGCAATTTCAAACTTGTTGTACACAGGTTGTTAAATTTGTATTAACACGTTGACTGCCATAATGTATTAACATTTTAATTATTATTGTGCCATTAACGAAAAATGTGAAAAAAATGTTCCTTAGCATGTATTTTTATCAGATATATTGATGTTTTTTTGAGTTCGACCACCGTATGCAAATTTACCCATTAACCATCGTGTTGTCATGGGGCACATGGGGAATGACTTGTATATGGTAGTGGTCGAACTTAACTTAGGAACAATATGTATATGTATATATATGTAAATGTATATATATAGTTCAAATATTTTCTTATAAGTATGAAAATCCACAATATTATTTTAGTTTCTAAGTGTGACAACCCGGTGGCCATGGGGTAAAACAGAATAAATATGTATGAGAATGGTCGAACTCATCTTAGAAACAATATAAATATTATCATATTCCAAATAAATATTCCATATACATATATATTTTTGCAAATATATTTGGAATATTCCAAATATATATTCCATACATATATTTTTGTAAATGTATGTTTGGAATATTCCAAATATTTATTCCATACATATATTTTTGCATATATATGTTTGGAATATTCCAAATATATATTCCACATATATATATTTGCATATTCCAAACATATATTGCAATGTTTTTTTTATATTTTATCAATAAAATATGAGAAACCAAAACATTATTTTATTTTCCATGTGTCACATCCAGAGTGGGGCGGGGTAAAAGGGATATATATATATGGTAGTGGTCGAATACAACTTAGCAACAATATATATATGTAAATATAATTGATTATTTACTTATATTCCAATTTTTTTATATATATTATCAATAAATTATGAGAAACCTTAAAAAAATTTCATTTTCAATTCTTCAAAAAAAGGAAAAAATAGGAAATTTACAAAAAAAATCGGTATCCTGATGTTTAGATCTTCATTTTATACGAAGATATGTAAATATTTAGAGTATTTAGGTAAAATTCAAACTATTACACTATTGTAATGAGTCATAAACAAAAAACATTGTGAATCTTTGTCGCTACGCCCACCCCCACCCAAAAAAAAGAAAAAAGCAAAGATTCTATTCCCAGTGTGAAAAAAAACCCTTCCTGAGGTGCCGTGCTTATATTAAAAGAACTCGCATCTAAGTGCCAGTTTATTATATGACCTTGACGAGACTGTGTGTAATGACGCACCGGCGAGTCATTGGCACCTCAGAAATGCAAGGTTTAGTCCACATGTGCGTCTGGTGACACTCAACGTGTTTTGAGTAAATATAATATATATATATATATATATATATATATATATATATATATATATATATATATATATATATATATATATATATATTATTATATTTATTGAGAATCCTTGTATTTTATATTTAATTAAATGACTTTTAAAGTATCAAATACACCCTTAATTTTATAGAACAACAACAACAACATTTACATGTTTATGACGGGCTTCATGCTCATAAAAGCTAGGCCGTTACTTGACTTGCACCTTGGGCTAGAACCTCGTTGTTAACAAAGTTAAAAATGTAATTGTGTTATAAAAAATCACCCACATTAACTTAAAAAATCTTCCAAAACGTAATGTATTAACTATTTACTACTTATATAGCCAAATTGTAGTTATATATTCTTTTTAATCCTAGGGTAAGAGTTTTTATAGAGCTTTGTGAAAGAATTTAGAGCCTAACTTGACATACTCAACCCTTTTAACTATTATTTACTTTTTGAATTAAATAGACATTTGATGGCTTGGGTTGGGTTAGTTTATTAACTTGAATTGTATGATTGACGTGACTTACTGTTTAATCTAGGCCTTCGGTTTTGGATCAGAGTTTTGAGAGTTCTTGCTTGTGGGGTTTGAGTCTATGTTTCTTCTTGCCTGAAAAGTTACCTC
Organism: Armadillidium nasatum; assembly: GCA_009176605.1. Lineage (NCBI taxonomy): Eukaryota > Metazoa > Arthropoda > Malacostraca > Isopoda > Armadillidiidae > Armadillidium > Armadillidium nasatum. Next base: position 3,410 of record SEYY01021348.1, on the reverse strand, counting down.
ATTACCTACTTATAAAAATTTACTTATGCGCTTATACAAAAGAGCCACACATCCAAGTTAATTTTCTTTGGAAATCAAATAAATCCCGTTACTTTACAATTACAGAATATTTTAAATGGTGAGTTCTTCATTAATTTGTAGGCTAAATTTTAATAGAATAAGGTTTATTCTCAACAAAAGCAGTTACCATATCTGCCTAAAGCGTTTTCATGGGTTTCACGCCACAGAAATCCCAATAGCTTTCTAAAGTAAATTAAAAACGGAAATACTCGATTAATTATCTAAATGCTAAGATGGACCCGAAGTCTATTGGATTAGCCTATTAATCGTAATTTTACTCACCTTTTGCTTAATTGAGTTTCTTTGATTACTTGGGATTTACTTTAACTTGGATGAAGGCTTATTAGACATATTAATTCAAATCTTACTGTTTAACAAATTGAATTACTTATTAATTTTAAATTAATAATTTAAACAAATTGAATTGCTTATTAATTTGAAATGGCGGAGTTTGCTGAATACCGATCATTAAATCGCCTTCTTATTATTGAAAGAGAGGATATGAAACGGTATATCGAGGTTATTTTTACTAAAATTAAAACTAGTCCCTGCTATTCATTTATTTTAGAGAAATTAGAAGAAATTAAAAATTGCATTAGATTATATGAAAAAGTTAATAAAGCTATTCTATCTAACATAATAAGATTTGAATCTTTGAATAATTTTTATAAAAGTGAGCGTGATAATGCTTTAGATTTTGTAATTGATATTGAAGAAAAAATTGCCATTATTGCGGAGAATTTAACTAAATCTAACACCCCCTTCCCCACTAGCGAAGTGTCTGTCCCACCTTTTCCCAATTCCCCTGATTGTACTACTAATAATGGTGTTAGGCCTCTTCTTAATTTAGATTTGTTGGTAAATACTAAAGAAACTCTCATTTTGAAAAATGAAATTGTAGATTGTGATATTAATAATACCTTGAACTGTAAATTTGATGCTAATGTTGATAAAATACAAGTACTAATGCCTTTAGGTGCTATATCTGACCACAGCTGTGAAACTAGCCCTAAAATTGCAGAATTTCATACAAATTTGAGTTCTCTGCATAATGCTTGTTCCTATGTAACTGATTTAGTTTCTCCCAGAGAAAATCTGGCTTTCTTGGTGCTTTTGATATTAAATTTGAAGTATTTGGTTTAAAAATGAGCTTTGATAAATTAAAACTGGGACATAGTATTAACTCATTGCTTGATTTGCATGGCATTAAAGATTTTATTGAATTAACTACCTTTATGAAAATAAATTTGTTGCAGTATTTATCTCTTTTCAAAATTGAAAGATTTTTTAATGTGGTTTGCTTTAAAATTGATTTAAATATGTTGACCTTTTGGGATATTGCTTGTTTATTTTATACTACACAATTATCTAGTACATTTAACCTTTATTGAGAGGCTGGTCCTCTTATTTTGCTTTACTTTAAAATTTTGCCAGCAGAATTCTCTGCCCTTACTAAATTTATCCAAGTGAATTATATTTTTAAATTTTGGTTTGCTACACTAGTGGATATTATCTATTTCAAGTGGGCCTTGCTTTGTTTTATTTGGTACAGCTAGTTGCCTATTTTAAAATTGAACTTTTGAAAATTGAATACAATGTCAAGCCTGTGTTATCATTTTTTGAACCTTTAAATATGCTCAATGAACATAATTTTCACCTCCATTGTACATTTTCTAAGCTTCCTCATTTTGATTTTGTTTTAAATGCTATATTATTGAGGGAAATACATTGTAAACAAATGCTTGTAACATATCTTAAAATCCCTGAAGGAGAGACTGGATGATTATGAATCAACTATCTCCTTTAGCTTTAAGTTAGTTTATATTATTTAATTTTAGGGTATTTGTAGGCTTATTTTAACATTGTAAAGATTAGATTTAAATTTAACTTTTGTAGGCTTGCATGGTAGAAAATATACTAATGCTAGATTGATTTGACTTTATTGATCTAAAATTTTGATTCTTGCTTAATTTAAATTTAAATTGAAATTTAAATTCTTGTTTGTTGGGAGAATATTGAGAATCCTTATATTTTATATTTAATTAAATGACTTTTAAAGTATCAAATACGCCCTTACCTTTATAGAACAACAACAACGGCATTTACATGTTTATGACGGGCTTCATGCGTATAAAAGCTAGGCCGTTACTGACTTGCACATTGTGCTAGAACCTCGTTGCTAACAAAGTTGACAATGTAATTGTGTTATAAAAAATCACCCACATTAACTTAAAAAATCTTCCAGAACGTAATTTATTAACTATTTACTACTTATATAGCCAAATTTTAGTTATATATTCTTTTTAATCCTAGGGTAAGAGTTTTTATAGAGCTTTGTGAAAGAATTTAGGGCCTAACTTGACATACTCAACCCTTTTAACTATTATTTACTTTTTGAATTAAAAAGACATTTGATGGCTTGGGTTGGGTTAGTTCATTAACTTGAATTGTATGATTGACGTGACTTACTGTTTAATCTAGGCCTTGGGTTTTGGATCAGAGTTTTGAGAGTTCTTGCTTGGGTGGGTTTGAGTCTATGTTTCTACTTGGCTGAAAAGTTACCTCATTACCTATTTATAAAAATTTACTTATGCGCTTATACAAAAGAGCCACACATCCAAGTTAATTTTCTTTGGAAATCAAATAAATCCCGTTACTTTACAATTACAGAATATTTTAAATGGTGAGTTCTTCATTAATTTGTAGGCTAAATTTTAATAGAATAAGGTTTATTCTCGGCAAAAGCAGTTACCATATCTGTCTAAAGCGTTTTCATGGGTTTCACGCCACAGAAATCCCAATAGCTTTCTAAAGTAAATTAAAAACGAAATACTCGCTTAATTATCTAAATGCTAAGATGGACCCAAAGTCTATTGGATTCTTCAGAAGAATCTGAGTAGATCTTTTCTACATTTGATGTATATTTGTATTTAAATTATGACATCTGCCCAGAAGAGGCCAGATGCCATCCCCCCCGGGGAGGATATTAAAATTATAATTGGTAGTTGCCAGTTTAAAAATTATTCTAGTTAAAATGAGGCTAATATTTCTGGAGACTGGTGGTTAACGTCAGAGGTTGCCAGTTTTGAATTCTATCACTTTTTTATGATGCTTCGTGGTGTCTAGATCATTTTTTCCTCGACCTCTTGATAATTCATGGTGTAAACTTATTCAAATTTCGTTTGAGTGTTTATCAAAGAGTTCAAAGTTGCATTTAAATTTACTGATAGAATATTCTTGGATATTGGCCGATTGCTTGCCGTGTCGTTTATTCTGTCAAATAACAGGCAGGTAGTTGGTTTGAAGCCAAAGGTATTCTTGAAGTAATAAAAGTTGCATTCGAAGCCTTT
>SEYY01021347.1:7500-14965 GCA_009176605.1 Armadillidium nasatum | reverse complement strand
TTGCCTGCCACAATTTTTGACGTAGTTTACTAATTCCCAAATTCAAATAAAAGAAATCTGTTATTGCATCTTGTGTCGTTTTAAAATTGCAGAGGGGAGAGTCATTTATTTATGTTGTTTTAATAAAATAATGTTGCTTGGAAGATCCTTTATCACTCTCGAATTCTGGTTAATCATAATTATGAATGTCGAAAATTTATTTCAGAAATGAAATAGGAAATCTTTCATCCCAAAACCTCATTAATAATAACATCAACCGGAGGAATTCGTCAACAAAACTAAACTATACATTTTGGTCTCGAATTCTCAAGACCTTACAAAAATACAACATCTAACTCGAAGAACTAGGTTTCAAAACATGAAGAAATTTTGCCATTATAAATAAAATTTAAATAAATATTAAGGGAAAATAATATTATATGTATTTTATTTTTAAAAAAAAAAAAATTTAAAACAAAAACATTTTTTTTTTTTTATATTTTTAAATTATAAAATTTTATTTTATTATATATGGGGTAACATATATATATATATATAAAATATATTAATATTATATATAAATATATATATATTATATATATATGTGTTATATATATATTATATATATTATATTAAAATATTATATATATATATATATATATATATATTATATAAAAGTGAGGATGATGTCGAATTTTAGTGAAGTGAGGGTGTAAACTTTCGTCAAGTGCGAATATATATTTTGATGCGGATGCGGATGCGGATAATATGATGAATTCAGCAGATGATGATGCGGAATCGCCCATCACTAATATATATATATATATATAATATATATATATATATATATATATATATATATATATATGTATATATATATATATATATATATAATATAAATAATAATATATATATATAGTATAAAAGAAAAAAAAATAAAAAAAAAAAAAAAAAAAAAAAAAAAAAAAAAAAAAAAAAAAAAAAAAAATATATATATATATATATATTATATATAAAATATATATATACAGTATATATATATATATATATATATTATATATATATATTATTAAGGTTTATATATATATATATAATAAATATATATATAATATATATATAAATATATATATATATATATGATATCATATATATTATTATAATATATATATATATGTTGAGAGCATTCACGAAGAAATTCAGAGTTGCAGGTTTAACCAGATGGAAAAACCATTTTTTTTTTGTTTAAACCAACTAAAAAAAAACAAGTTTATTTTTTAAAAAATATTTGTTTATTTTTTATTAATGAATTATATACAAGCTATATAAATACGACTATATTATATATATATATTATATTTATAATATATATAATATATATATATATAAATATAATACTATTAAAAATAAATAATAATATTTGCATATATAGTGGCAATTAAATATATATATATTATATATAATTATATATATAATCTATATATATATATATATGTAATACTAATATATATATATATATATATATTATATAATATATATATACATCTATTATATAATATATAAATATATATATATATATATAATTATATATAATATATATATATATATATATACAAATTAAACATTGGTGAATATGTATAAACAGTAAACATCATTCTATGTTCTAGAGCTGGGAATATATTAAGCAGTATTCTCCTTCCCACGCACTGATGAAGAAAGAAGCTTTCTGCAGCCGAACCACCTGCATAACGCGGATATAGGGAGGAGATATATATATATATATATATATATATATATATATATATATATATATATATATATATATATATATTATAAGTCTACTAATTTACATTATTTTTTAGAAGGTTCAAATTTATTTTTTGCTTCATTTCAATCATTTTGTTACTGTTCTATATAAAAAAATATATTGCATTTTTGTACAAAAAGAGAATGAATTAAAAAAAAATTTTTTTTTCTTTCTTTTTTGTAATAAAAAATTTTTTTTTTTTTTTTTTTTTTTTTTTTTTTTTACCTTTTATTTTTCATTTGGCCATTGTAATTACATTACAATTTTTTGTAAAAATAAAATTTGATTATAAATCTAATTTAAAATCAAATATATATATTTAAAGTAAAAAATAAATTGTAGCTAAAACTTTTTGGCTACTTGGTCTTTTGGACTCTGTTTTCAACCAAATTTAATAATAGTAACAACTGCTTACTAAAGCAAAAAAGAAGGTGCGGTTTTTGGTTCTAAAAATCCTTTTCCTGAATATTGAAGCAGACCATCAATTTACATCTTAGGAGCTGAACTATGTCTCAAGCTCTGCATACTTTGGCAATAATAAATTACAAGATAAAACTACAGTGGCCACTGACAAATAAAAGTAATTTAATACTTTTATTAATGTTTTCCTATTCTTTTATTTGAGCAAATACCTCCATAAAATATACACCAGCTGTAAATCAAAGAAACAGAGGCCAAATCCAAAACCTATTTGACAACTACCAGCAGAAATTCTTGGATCTTAAAACTCAAACACAAAAGGGTAAGAAAAATTATTCTAGTTGATTGCTGATTTAATCAGAATAATTTGCCATTTTATATTATTTTTTATAATATTTAGAGTTCATAGAAAAGGGGTCCCATTTAATAATTTGTTTATTTTACCATTAAAACTATATTTAAAAAAATTAGATTTAAAAATCAAATTTTATTTTGAGTCAAGTCAAAAACTAGTCTATATTATCCTTTTTCAGACTTGGCTCAACTAGTTTATATGGTAGAATAAGGACAGAACAGGAAGAATTTTCAGCAGTAGAATTAAGAGGAAGAATACTCCTAAATGCTTTCCCATATTTATTTTTTTACTTTAGCAATGTATAAATTACCCCTTTTTTAATAAAAAAAAAAAAAAAAAATTTTTGTATATTTTTTAAGTAAAAAGAAAAAAAAATAACTGAGTATTACTTCCCCCTTCTATTTTTCTTCCATATATATATTATAGTACATTTTTCTCTAATTTTTTATTATTCATTAGTCATTTCACCTATTGATTCATTATTGTAATAAAAAAAAAAAAAAAAAAAACCCGATTTTTATTGTTTTTTTTTAAAAAAAACTTTGGTTTTTGTTTTGTTTTTTTTTAAAAAAACTATGTTTTTTTCTACCCTGCGAAGAATATAGGAGCGCACTCGGAAAAGAAAAGGGATTTTTTAAAATAATTAATTTGGAAATAATAAACTTTGATCGCAGACATCAATGATCATCCAATAAAAACATGGAAAGCCGTATTTAAGGACTTATAAGGAATAAGTTATTTACATTATAGTAAAAATCTAGTAAAATTATCCAATTATAACTTTTTCATTCGTTGCCTTTGAATTAAATATTAAATGTTGACTGTATTTTTTATTTTTGGAGCAAAATTAGATAGAAATAATGTTAGAAATCCTTGTCATGCACAAAGTTTTTCTTCACACAAGTCACAAAAGCAGTTTCAAAATGTAAAACAAAAAAAAAAAAAATTTTTTCCATACATTAGTATTCCAAGCATTAGAAAAGAACACTAACCAAAAGAAACAAAAATCATGGTATAGGAGACCGCTTATCAACTGCATTCATTCATCAGTCTTGTTTTACAAGACATTCCAAAATTACAAAAATTATATGGTGCTATAATATTTACAAAATTTGAAAGCATGTAAATAAGGTTATAAATAAATAAGATTTAAATATAATTTTCGAAAAAATATTTTATTTGTAATTTAATTTAGCAGATCATAAAATGTTTTTGAAAATATCTAATAATATATAAATTTTATTTTTATTACTATCTTTGGGTTATATATTTATTATTTGATTTTTTTATTATTATTATTTATTATTATTATTATTATTATTATTATTATTATTATTATTATTATTATTATTATTATTATTATTATTATTATTATTATTATTATTATTATTATTATTATTATTATTATTGTTTTCACTATTTTTAGGTTTTGAAGTTGAAAACATTAAACCTTACAATGAACAAATTATATTCTCTGTTAGTTTGAGAAAAAAAAATCTCTCCACCAATGAATATAATAACAGGTGAATATAAAAGTATCACTGTTCATTGTTTATTAAAAGGAAACTAAACAGTGGTGAGCTGGGACCTGTTTTCTAGAACCGGTCCTTAATTTTTAAAAGTTAACCCATTTTTAATTCTTTTTTGGTCTTTTGATAAAAAACAAGGAAGAAAACAGGTTCTAAAATCTTTTGAATAAGAAGAAAATTTGTAGATAAAATTTTGAAACCACACCACTAGTCCTAACTTCTTTATTATATTTAAAAGACGTCTTAAAATAATATATATATATATATATATATATATATATATATATATATATATATATATATATATATATATATATATATATATATATATATATATATATATATATATATATATATATATATATATATATATATATATATATATATATATATATATATATATATATATATATATATATATATATATATATATATATATATATATATATATATATATATATATATATATATATATATATATATATATATATATATATATATATATATATATATATATATTCTTGGGGGGAATCTGTAGCAATAGGTGGCTTATGTCTTGTGGTATTACAAATACGGAAGGAAAAGCCGTAATTTTAGGCGTTGCACAATTCTTAATATTAATTATAATTTAAAACCGTACTACAACTTAGACTATATTTACTTAGATCTTCTTTTCATCCATCTTGAATTCTGGTTACCTTAAATTCCGGTTCCTATTATAACAAATACTGAATATTTAAGTCTGGTTTCGAAAGACGTACTGATAAAGAAAAAATTGCGATGGCGTAAACTGTCATTGCTATTCTTTAGTAGTTAATTTTACTAGTCTTGAACTTGCAAAACCGTTCAAAAATTAAGAAATTTTTTAATTTGAACTGAAATTTGTTTTGATTTGTTTCTGAGACTAAAGGCATTTTGCCGTCCCTCCAGGCAGACAAATTAATATCAAGACTTGCTATTCTTTCCATAATAAAATCAACTGGAGTGATCAAATTCCTATGGTATTACATCATTTAACATCGATATTAAGATATCAAATCCTATATTAATAAATAAAATTTTGAATAAATGTACAGAAAATGTAACTTAATTTTGTATTTTAAAATTTTTATAGTTTTATATTTTAAAAGTATTTTAATTATATTATATATATATATATTATATATAATATAATATATATATATATATATATATATATATATATATATATATATATATATATATATATATATATATATATTATATATATATATATATATATATATATATATATATATATATAAATATAAAAAATAAAAAAAAAAAAAAAAAAAAAAAAAAAAAAAAATATACATATATATATAATACCATTTTTCGTAATTTCAAATTAAATTTCGTTAATTAAACAAAACTAGCCAAAATTACAGAAAATGTAACTAATTTTGTATTTAAATTTTTTTTTTTTTTTTTTTTTTTTTTTTTTTTTTTTTTTTTTTTTTTTTTTTTATATATATATATATATAATATATATATATATATATATATATATATATATATATATATATATATATATATATATATATATATATATATATATTATATATATACTGAAAAACAAAAAGTAACCAAAGCCTAGTTGTCTGTGGTTTGCTAAAAAAAAAAAAAATATACATATATATATAACTACCATTTTTCGTAATTTCAAATTAAAGTTTCGTTAATTAAACAAAACTAGCCAAAATTAAAATTTTCTTAGTTGTCATAACGCTTGTACAAGCTGAAGTGAATCTTTCTTGTTAGAAATAAAATTTGAAAATAATTGTGGAAAAAATATTTTATTTTTATTTTAATTGAAAGATCATAAAAATTTATAGATAAAATTTAGAAAAAGTACAAATTTTTATTTTATTTTATTTATTTGGGTAACAATATATATAATATATATATATATATATATATATATATATATATATATATATATATATATATATATATATATATATATATATATATATATATATATATTATATATATATATATATATATTATATATATATATATATATATATATATATATATATATATATATATATATATATATATATATATATATATATATATATATATATATATATATATAATGCTATCAATGTAGAATAAAAATAATGGAGGGACGGCATATGCTCTTAGTTGGTAAGTTCGTCCTCGAAAACAAAAAGCAAAAAACAATATTGGAACCTTAAAATTTAAAACCTAACATCTAATTTTGAAAGATCTTGCAAATTCAAGACCTATATAAACTTAGGTATAGACTTAATAGATTTTAGGGGGAAAAAAAAACTAGAATATTTCATATTTGAGGTAAATTAGGATTAGTTTTAATTCAAGAAAGAAATGAGCTAATTCCAAGAAATAGTATTTAAAACAATTCATAACAGTATATATTTCGCCCCACCATATAATATATATATATATATATATATATATATATATATATATATATATATATATATATATATATATATATATATATATATATATATATATATATATATATATATATATATATATATGTTACCCAAGCAGAGTAAAATAAAAATAAAAATTTATATATTTTTAAGAAATTGTCAAAAAAAATTTATGATCTGCAAAATTAAATTATAAATAAAATATTTTTTCGAAAATTATATTTAAATCTTATTTTTTTGTGACTTTATTTACTTGCTTTCAAATATTTGTTAAATAATTTTATATATTTAAAAATTTTAGAATGTCTTGAAAATCAAGACTGATATATGACAAAATGCAGTTGATAAGCACATTTATACAGGACGATCTTTCTTTCTGTTGGATTGTGCTATTTTCTATTGCTTGGAATACTCACGTACAGTCGTGAACAAAAGTTCGTTCCTATTAAAGCTGAAAATAAATATTTATATAAAATGGAGATCATTTCATAAAAGCTCTATTTTGAATAAAACGAAAATAAAAACATTGAGTGGGGCTTAATTGAACTGTGATTGGCTGAACCTGAGATGATCTTTATTTTATATAAATATTTATATCCAGCTTAAAAGGAACGAACTTTTGTTCACGACTGTACATGTACGGAAATATACTATTTTTAATTTTTAATTAATTTTGAAGCCTTGCTTTTGTGACTTGTATGAAGAAACTTTTTGTGCAAACCGAGGGTTTCAAACATTATTTCTTTCTAATTTTGCCATAGTAACAAAAAATACAGGCAACATTTTGATATTTAATTCAAAGGCAATGAATGAAAAAGTTATAATTGGATAATTTTTCTAGATTTTTGACTGTAATGTAAATTACTGTTCCTTATAAGAATCCAATTATAGTTTTCCATATTTTTATTTCCAAATTAATAATTTAAAAATT
>SEYY01021347.1:2500-5000 GCA_009176605.1 Armadillidium nasatum | reverse complement strand
AATGGCAACACGTTAGTGATGCCACATAGAGAAAATGACAAAACAATTTGGTTTAAAAACATTATAAATGGGGAATTTAACAAAATTTTTCCATTATGAATAAAAAAATAAAATATAGGCGAAAGTATTTGCAATAGACTAGTACAGCGGTTCTCAACCTGGGGTACGCCTGCTATCGATTGGGGGTACACAAAAAAATATATGGATTAATTAAAAAAGAAGGTAAAAGAAAAAAATTAATAGAATATAGATTATAGAATATCAAATTACGAAATTAAATTATTGTTCTTATATATATATATATATATATATATATATATATATATATATATATATATATATATATATATATATATATATATATATATATATATATATATATATATATATATATATATATATATATATATATATATATATATATATATATATATAATGGATTGTGTGTGTACGAAGGGGTACGGAACATTATAAAGGGGTACGGAACATTATGAAGGGGTACGGAAGGAAAAAAAGGTTGTGAAACGCTGGACTAGTAAATGAAATATTGAAGGTATATTGAGCTTTCATAGACCTTACCCACGTAGATATAATTAATGCACTTCAGGTTACCGGCAAGTTCAAGACAAGTCAACCACTCTCCGAGAGAACTCTTGATGCTCTAAAATGTTATTTTCCTGTTCTACAATTCTTGTGTGATGCCGCTAATATCTTCAAAGGATGAATTATTATTAGTAGGATTAATAGTTGTTTTAATATTATAATTAGCTCTAATAAATTGTGATGTTCATTAAATATTTTAAATTACCTTCACCATAATCGTTTATATGACTTTCATTAACGGAAGTTAAATTTCCATACAAAATTTTCTAATCCATATAATATATCAAGAATTAAGCCTTATGTTTTCAGTAATTTATATATAAAAATGCTTTTCAAATATTTAAAGTATTAAAATCTTATTACAAAACAAGAATAATATAAAATTTAAAAATTTGTAAAACAATTGTAAATAAAACTTTAAATTATAATAATTTTTTTTATTATTAAAGGGAAACTAGTTCAAATTAATGTGAAATGTTGAATTAAGGGAATACAATTAAATAATCTGAAACACCTACTATGATTTATTTTGGAAAATGTTGCTTCTTGAAGTTCCTTTTAATATAAAGTTATATATATATTTAAGAACGATAGAGATAATTTAGGAGATTTGTTTGAAAGTTTATGGAAAATACAATACCTCACCCCAATTACGAGAAAATATAAAATAGTAAAATACTTTAATACATATAATAATAATAATAATAATAATAATAATAATAATAATAATAATAATAATAATAATAATAATAATAATAATAATAATACAGTTTTCAGTGAATCTGTTAAAAAACCTTGAAGTGCCTGAAGTAATGTAATGGAAGCAGAAAAGTGATAATGGCAAAACAGTTTTATGAAAAACAAATTTATAAATCCAAGATGGAGAATTTGACAGAATTTCTCCATTATGAATAAAAATTAGAATATAGGCGAAAGTATTTACAATAGACTAGTAGATGAAATATTGAGATTATATAGAGCTTTCATAGGCCTTACTCTACGTAGAAATAATAATTAATGCACTGCAGGGTACCGCAAGTTCAAGACAAATTAACCACTCTCCGAGAAAACTCTTGATGCTTCTAAATACTTGCACTTAAATATTATTTTCGTGCATTTGCCGTTCTCGTATGATGTCGCTAATATCTTCAAACGAAGAATTTTTATTATTATTAGAAGTAGTAATACTAGATTGAGCCATAGTATAAGGATATTTACCGTGATTGAGCTCTAATACACTGTGAAATTCATTAAACCTTTTAAATTACCGTTTTTATGACTGTCATTAACGGAAATAAAATTTCCGGGCAAAAATTTGTAAGATATAAAAAAATCAATACTCTTATGAAGTTTTAGGAATTTATATATAAGAAAGCTTTTTAAATATTTAAAGTTCTAAAATTTTATTACAAAATAAGAATAACTTAAAATTTAAAAATTTATGAAAGACGTTTAAATAAATTTTAAATAAATAATAATTTTATATTATTATAGGAAACTAATTCAAATTATAGTGAGTTGTTGAATTAAGTTGAAACAAATGTGGGACACCTACTATGATTTATTTTGAAGAATGTTGCTTCCTGAAGTTTCTTTTAATATAAAGTTATATATTTAAGAACGATAGAGATAATTTAGAAGATTTGTTTGAAAGATTAGGGTAGTAAAGTTTATGGAAAATTCAATAACTCAACTCACCTTACTTAAAAATGCTGACTTTAATTTTTTATTTTATGACAAAATATAAAAAAAGTAAAATACTTTAATAATAATATTAATAATAATAATAATAATAATATAATAATAATAATAATAATAATAATAATAATAATAATAATAATAATAATAATAATAATAATAATAATAATAATAATAATCATAATAATAATCATAATAA
>SEYY01021346.1:52500-58290 GCA_009176605.1 Armadillidium nasatum | reverse complement strand
CATATACGATGACATCATGAAAAATTAGCATACTTTTAATATGACACTACAAAATATTAGCATTCATATACTATGACATCATTAAATATTAGCATACATTTAATATGACGTCACAAAATATTAACATTCATTTGCTATGACATCATTAAAAATTAGCATATATTTAATATGACATCACAAAATTTTAACTTTCATTTGCTATGACATCATTAAAAATTAGCATATATTTAATATGACGTCACAAAATATTAGCATTCATATACGATGACATCATTAAAAATTAGCATATATTTAATATGACATCACAAAATTTTAACTTTCATTTGCTATGACATCATTAAAAATTAGCATATATTTAATATGACGTCACAAAATATTAGCATTAATATACTATGACGTCATAGATGACGAACAAATTCTTTTCTATCTTGTGTAAGATTCTGCTCACGTTTTCTCTCTCATCTATAAAAGACTCCGGAGGCAAAATGTCGACGAAAAGGTGCTCGGCGGCGTGAATTCTTCCCTCGAGGGGAGAAAATTCTTCCCCTGAGGGGAGGGAGGGGGAGTTAAATTCTTTCATTTTAGCACGGGAGGGTGAGAGGGGAATGGGTTGTAAACACTTAAGTCCGTAAAGTTGGGGTAAAATTTTGGGATTTCTTATTTACTTATTTATTTATTTATTTATTTATTTTACTTTTCTCTTTCTCTCATTTTGCTCATGTTCATTTAAGAACCAAGAGAGGAGCCCCTGGGGGTGCCATCCCATTGCCATTCTTTAAAACGAAAACACTTTTAGACCCCCCCCCACTCCTTCAAAATGGTCATCAGCCTAAGAATCGCCGACAGATGAGCCATCTGAAGCCATCTGATAAGGGTTCCAACCATCCTTGGGTGTCATCAAAAGTCATCTGAAAGAAAGGGAAAAAAGAACATTTTACTATTTGAAATTCTTGGAAAAGCAGCTAAAATAGTCTTTAAAACGACAAAAAACTTTTTTTGCCCAAAAAAAAGGAGGAAAAAAATATTTCCGTCTATGATGAACTAAAATGCCTCGAGGGGAAACTTGACGCAAACAATTTCAGTTTCCTCAAACAAAAAAAAAAGGGGGAAAAGTGGTCGTTCAAAAGGTAAAACAATTGACATGAAGTTTTAGCGATGAAAAAAAAAAAAAAAAGACCAAAATTAAAATAGAAAAATTTACAAAAAAAAAACAAAAAAAAAACAAAAACAAAAAGATGTTTATACAAAAGAAGGAAAAAATGTCTCTTACCTTGCAAAGTAGGAGACTGGGAGTGATGGATCTGGGAAAGACTTCCATAAAAGACGTGAAAATGACACGTAAAAGACACGAAAATGACGCGACAAACGCGTGACGAGAATGTTGAGGCTTTTTATTAACAAACGTTATTGTTCCAAATGAAGATGTATGCAAATTACTTTATTACGAATGAACAACAACAACAACAACAACAACAACAACAACAACAACAACAACAACAACAAGCAGCAGCAGCAGCAGCAGCAGCAGCAACAACAACAGCAACAAAACAGCAACAACAACAACAACAACAGCAACAAAACAGCAACAACAACAAAACAGCAACCACAAAAGCAACAAAGCAGCAGCAACAACAATATCAACAGCAAGAACAACAGCTACAATGGTTACAGCAACAACTACAATGACAGTAACAACAACGATTAGAAGAACAACAACAACAACAACAAAAACAACAACGATAACAGCAACAACAACAACAAAACAACAAAAAAAAAAAAAAAAAAAAAAAAAAAAAAAAAAAAAAAAAAAAAAAAAAAAAAAAAAAAAAAAAAAAAAAAAAAAAAAAAAAAAAAAAAAAAAAAAACAAACAACAACGACAACAACAAAATAATAATAATTAATTCATTATCATAAAAAACAGCAACAACAACAACAGCATCAATAACAAAAACAGTAACAAAAAAACAAAAGCAAATATATATATATATATATATATATATATATATATATATATATATATATATATATATATATATATATATATATATATATATATATATATATATATATATATATTCATTCATTCACCATTCCCTCTGGTAGATCCCTAAGGATCTGTCAGATGTCGCCTCTACAGAACTTTCTCCAGGCATCCCTATCGATGAACATTCCCCTCTCCTCGACCTCCTCAATCGTCGCTCCTCTTGCTCCGATGGCCTCGTCCATCCATCTTCTTCTCGGTCTACCAACCGGTCTTCGCTCTGCAGGTCTCCAGTCCATCATCCGCCTCGGCCCCTCCTCCACACCCATCCTCTTCACATGTCCGTACCATCTCAGCTGATTTCGTTGGACCTGTTCTTTTATAGATTCAATCCTCAATTCTCTTCTTATTGTATCATTTCGTCTTCTATCTCTCAGCGTCACTCCCCTAATCAATCTCAAGGCCCTCATATCCGCCGCCTCCAATCTCCTCCCCTGCACCGTAGTCAATGCCCAACATTCGGAGCCATATGTCAGTAAAGGTCGCAGCATTGACCTATATATTATCATTTTAATATCTGCCGGTATTGCTTTTTCCCTCAGTATAGGGTATAGGGCTCCCACGTTTTTTGCGAACTTCCTCAATCTCTCATTTAGTTCCTCTTCCATTCCACCTCTAGCTTCCAATGTCACGCCCAAATACTTGAATTTGTCCACCTGTCTTAATTCAATTCCCTCCAACATTATATTTATTTCTTCTCTTTCTCTGGCTATTTTCATTACTTCTGTCTTTTCCGTACTTATTTTCAAATCCATTTCTCTCAGTTGGGTGTTCCACCTATCTATCACTTCCTGCAGGTCTATTCCCTCTTCAGCTATTATGGCCGCATCGTCTGCATATACCAGAGTATGCTCTCCGTTTATTCTTCTGCATATTCTCTTTAGATTATAGTCCATGTACATTACAAACAGCAGTGGTGACAAGACACTACCTTGTCTCACTCCCATATTCACCTCAAACCATCTCTCTCTTCTTTGATCTGCTCTTATCATATTTCTGGACCCTTGATATGTGCTTTTTATTACTCTTATAAGCTTCTGTGGTATCCCATATTCAGGTTCTTCCATGATTCTCCACAACTTTTCTCTGTTTATTCGATCAAAGGCTTTTTTCCAGGTCTATAAAAGCCACATCTGCCCTCCTGTTCCATTCTATCGTTTTTTCTATTAAAGTTTTTATATAGTATATTGGTCCAGTTGTGCTTTTCCCGGCCCTGAAACCGTACTGCCAGTCTCCTATGTTGTTATCAACTTTGTTTCTTAGCCTTCTCTCTAAAACTCTTTCATAGATTTTACTTGCCACATTTAATAGGGTTATTCCTCTATGGTTGTCACATTTCCTTCGATCTCCCTTCTTATAAATAGGGCATATTATTGCTTCTCCCCACTCTGGCGGTACACTCTCTCTGATCCACATTTCATTCAACAGTTCGTGAAACCATCCTTCAACTCCCTCTCCCGTCTTATATAACTCCGCACTTAGTTCATCAGTTCCAGGGCTCTTCCCTCTCTTTAGTGTCTTAATTGCTGCTCTGACCTCTTCTATTGTTATTACTTCCATCTCCTCCAAGTCTTCCTCTCGTTCCACACCTCCATTCACCTCTCCCTCCACCACATCCCCAAAGTTCAATAGCTCTTCGAAATACTCCTTCCACCTTTCCATCACTTCTCCCTCCTCAGTCAAAACAACACCTTCTCTGTTCATTATTATATGTGTCTCTGGTTCTTTCCTCACTCTCATTCCCCTAGCTAAGCCATATATAAGCTTTCTTGATCCTCTCACATCTTCTTTTAATTCTTTTCCAATATCCTCCCATGCTCGTCTTTTACTCAATTTCTTTATCCGCTCTGCACTATTTCTAGCTTCCTGGTATATTAATCTGTTTTCTTCAGTTTTCCTCTTCATCCAGAGTCTATATTTTTTGTTTTTATTGGTACATGACAGGTACAACAACAACAATAATAATAATAATAACCACAATTATAACAACTACAACATCAGTAACAGCAACAACGACAACAACAACAATAATAATAATAATTCATTATCAGTAAAACAGCAACAACAACAACAGCATCAATAACAAAAACAGTAACAAAAAAACAAAAGCAAAATATATATATATATATATATATATATATATATATATATATATATATATATATATATATATATATATATATATATATATATATATATATATATATATATATATATATATATATATATATATATATATATATATATATATATATATATTGTTTTAGGAGTTGAATCTTCGGACTCAATGAGCAAATCTTACGACAGTCAACCAATTGGTGTCGGAAAGAAGAAAAAGAAAAAGAGAAGACACAGGTAGTACATTATATTTACCTACTGAAAGCCTACTGCCTACCTACTACTTACCTACTACCTACCTACTTTCCTACTGCCTACTTACTACTTACCTACTGCCAGCCCAATTCCCTACTGCTTAACTGCTATTTGCGTACTGCCTGCCTACTACTTATCTACTGCCTACTTACTACTTTCCTACTGCCTACATATAACTTTACTCTAGCCTACTTACTACTTACCTACTACTTAACTACCATTTTCCTACTGCCTTCCTGCTATTTACCTACTGCCTATCTTCCACTTCCCAACTGCCTGCCTACTACTTTGTTCTTGCATACCTACAATTTACCTACTCCTTTCATTCTGCATTCCAACTCTTTCTCTTCTTCATATTATTATTATTATTATTATTATTATTATTATTATTATTATTATTATTATTATTATTATTATTATTATTATTATTATTATTATTCATAATATAATTTTTATTATTGTTATTATTATTATTATTATTATTATTATTATTATTATTATTATTATTATTATTATTATTATTATTATTATTATTATTATTATTATTTTCATTATTTTCATTATTATTATTATTTATTATTATTATTATTATTATTATTATTTTATTATATATTATTATTATTATTATTATTATTATTATTATATTATTTATTATTATTATTATTATTATAATATATTTTTTATTATTATTATTATTATTATTATTATTTATTCATTAAATTATTTTTCATGGTTCTGTTGTTGCTATTTTTTTCAAAATTACTCCTACTATTACTACTACTGCTGCTACTACTACTACTAGTAATAATAATAATAATAATTATAATAGCAATATAATATTATTAAATTAATAATAACAACAAAAGTTAAATTAATAATAATAATAATAATAATAATAATAATAATAATAATAATAATAATAATAATAATAATAATAATAATAATAATAATAATAATAATAATAATAACATCTATACTGTTCTTTTATTAGTCATTCCTGCCACTCCTCACCTACCCCCTTCCCGCCCCTCCCCATTTCCCCAGGTACTCAGATTTCAAAGGGTATTGAGCTGAGCCTCTTCAAGAGGTATCAGCGAACGGCTTAAAAACTCATCTTGATCAGCCCGTTACCCCTTTTCTCATGTTAATTACAAAACACTCCAATTATAATACTATCTAGTTACATTGTGTACGTTTTCTATCTGTCTACATGGGTATGCGAAACGTACATGTGTATAGTGTGAAACGTACATGTGTATACTATCTAGTTATATTGTGTACGTTTTCTATATGTCTACATGGGTATTTGAAACGTACATGTGTATACATCTAGTTACGTAGTGTACGTTTTCTATATGTCTACATGGGTATGTGA
>SEYY01021346.1:45000-47500 GCA_009176605.1 Armadillidium nasatum | reverse complement strand
TATTCATTGAGTAATCAGCTGAAAAAAGTATAGATACAAACGGTATAATGAAATCAAATAGCAAGATTGGCCTGTCAAAAATTATGACGTCATCCCTATTTACGTTTATTTAAGCTGATAGACTTAAATCAATTGACCAATCACAGACTGAAATTTTTTTTGATATGACGTCATTGACATCGAAGTTCAAAAGTACCATTATCCAGTCTTTAATAACAATACATTTCATTATATATATATATATATATATATATATATATATATATATATATATATATATATATATATATATATATATATATATATATATATATATATATATATATATATATATATATATATATATATATATATATATATATATATATATATATATATATATATATATATATATATATATATATATATATATATATATATATATATACGATGAGTTGGTCTTAGTAGGGAACAGTGAGGAATTTCATTTACTTTGCTTATGCATTTTCAGTACTATCTATGCATTTTGTCTTATCATCTATACTGCAAAAATTGTCCTAACGAATCGTTGGGACAAGTGGCAAGTGTATTAATGTCACGGTAAAATTTTCAATATAAAGAAAAGACAGGTTAAGTATAAGAAAGTCGCTTCACCGATTTATTTTCTAATAATAAAATAACTAAAAAAATTTGTTGTGACATTTTTGCCACTTGTCCCAACGATTCGTTAGGACAATTCATGAGTGTATTACTCAATTTTTTACTGTAATAATTTGGTCTTGGCACTGAACGACGAGGAGAATAATTTTGCATAAGTTTATGACCTTTTTGAACCACACATTGTTTTGACCCTTTTGAACCACACATTGTTTTGACCCTTTTGAACCACACATTGTTTTGACCTTTTTGAACCACGCATTGTTTTGACCCTTTTGAACTACACATTGTTTTGACCCTTTTGAACCATGCATTGTTTTGACCCTTTTGAACCACACATTGCTTTGACCCTTTTGACCTTAGCACTGAACTACGAGGAAAATAATTTTGCATCAGTTTATGACCCTTTTGAACCACATATTGTTATGACCCATTTGAATAAAACATTGTTTTTCCCTTTCGAACCACACATTGTTTTTACCCTTTTGAGTCACACATTCATTGTTTTGACCCTTTTGAACCACACATTGCCTTGACCCTTTTGAATCACACATTGTTTTGACCCTTTTGAACCACACATTGTTTTGACGCTTTTGAACCATTGAACCACACATTATTTTGACTCTTTTGAACCACACATTGTTTTAACTCTTTTGAATCACACATTGTTTTGACCCTTTTGAACCACACATTGTTTTGACCCTTTTGAACCACACATAGTTTTGACCCTTTTGAACCACACATTGTTTTGTTCTACCAGCTATCACTCAACCATATTTAAACGTAATTGTAAACTTGTCCCCATAAATCACACTGTGATAACTTGAGCTCAAAACAGAACCCTTAAAAAAACTACCATATTTCCTTTCTGGTTACCTTTCGGTACTATACATTATATTCTACCACCTACACGGCAAAAATTGTCCCAACGAATCGTTGGGAACGTGGCAAAAAATGTCAACAAATTGAATCAGTTATTTTCTTATTTTACTTGTCTTTTTTATATTGAAAATTTTATTGTGACCTTTTTTACCACTAGTCCCAACGATTCGTTGGGACAAATTTTTGCAGTGTATGAATGAAAAAATTTTTTTTTATCTAATTAAAAGTCACTCTAGATATAACAAATTGTGATTGAGAAAGACTATTCTTGATGCTTATGACTTTTTGGTGGTACTGAACCTAACCTAACCTAACCTAACCTACCACTTGTCAACGATCTTTTTGTTCATTTTTGCTGTCTACCGTGGCTCAAACGGTATATAGTGATTAATTCACATTCTTGAGAGCGCCAGTCCGATTCCACTTGGGGATCCTATAGGTTATTATTATTATTATTATTATTATTATTATTATTATTATTATTATTATTATTATTATTATTATTATTATTATTATTATTATTATTATATTATTATTATTATTATTATTATTATTATTATTATTATTATTATTATTATTATTATTATTATTATTATTATTATTATAAATTAAATACCTATAAAATTATATATATATATATATATATATATATATATATATATATATATATATATATATATATATATATATATATATATATATATATATATATATATATATATATATATATATATATATATATATATATATATATATATATATAAAGAAATTAGTAACATTTTTTTCATAGCCTTATGCGTATAGAAAAGTAAATATTGAAGTTAAGATAATAATAATAATAATAATAATAATAATAATAATAATAATAATAATAATAATAATAATAATAATAATAATAATAATAATAATAATCAAATAACGATTATTATTATTATTATTATTATTATTATTATTATTATTATTATTATTATTATTATTATTA
>SEYY01021346.1:32500-37500 GCA_009176605.1 Armadillidium nasatum | reverse complement strand
TCTCAACCCCAGACTTCCATTCCCCCCCATCTTTTACCCCGGTGTCTAAGCTATTGTTAAAGTGGCAGCCCCACCTTCAACCAATTTGGGAGTGATTTATCCTACATCTTTTTTTCTTTCTTTTTTCTTTATCATTTTTTATTTACTTTATATTCGCTTCTTTAGTTGAAGGAAATATATATATATATATATATATATATATATATATATATATATATATATATATATATATATATATATATATATATATATATATATATATATATATATATATATATATATATATATATATATATATATATATATATATATATATATATATATATATATATATATATATATATATATATATATGGTCAGAATGCACATTAGCGCCATGCATAACTCAAAAACTACTAATCGTACATTTAAAAAGGATTATATTTTTGAAATCCTTGGGTAATTTGCAGTAAGAAAACTATAAAAAAAAATGCTTAAAAAATGTAATATATATATATATATATATATATATATATATATATATATATATATATATATATATATATATATATATATATATATATATATATATATATACGAAAGTTGAAAATTAAAAAGTAGGGCATGTAAAAAACCGAACATCTGTCTAAGGGGGGCTCTGCCCCCCGTACCCCCGACCCGTGAGTGATGATGATATTGTCCACTACTTTCCTGAAGACAATTTGGGGTATTTCCCATGTTTTCCAATTTCTAAAAAAAATTTTAAAAAAGTGACATTGCCAGACGTACGATTCTTGCGAGGCTTATAAAAAAGTAAAATTTACTTATGTAATAAAATTTATTATAAGAATTTATTTTTTATTTCCCAATTTTTCTTACCTAAAATTCGACAAGGATTTCAAAAATATAATCATTTTTAATGTAAAATTAATAGTTTTTGAGTTATGCGTGGCCGCTAATATTGGTTAAGAGAGAGAGAGAGAGAGAGAGAGAGAGAGAGAGAGAGAGAGAGAGAGAGAGAGAGAGAGAGAGAGAGAGAGAGAGTATTAAAATCGGCAAACGCTAGGTTTATGTTAATAATAATAGTCTTAACTATAATCATATTGATCCTAATAATAATAATAATAATAATAATAATAATAATAATAATAATAATAATAATAATAATAATAATAATAATAATAATAATAATAATAATAATAATAATAATAATAATAATAACAGCAAAATAATGACAATAAAACAATAACAGTAGAAAAAAAATGAAATTGATGGTAATCGTTTGACAAAATTTTCTTTAAAACTTTCATCTTAATCTCAATGAAGATTTTAAACCAAATATTTTAAATAAAACAAATAATGGTCTTATTATGAAATAAAAAAAACAATTAAAGATCAGAGAAATATCTTACCCCTCCAGTAAGTCCCATGCGCTCCAGACTTTACCAGTAAGGTATATGTAAGATTGAGCATAGCAGTTAAGTCGGGTTAGAGAGTTGGACAGAAAATTGATAAGGTGGCAAGACGTGTAGCACAAGCCCTTCTCAATGGAGGAGGTTATGCGATCAGAGAGTTCAGAAAAGCAGTGTCCATCGTAATAACGATAGTATAATAAAGATGAAGCAACAGTTCGGTCGATAGAAAGAGAATGGAGAGAATTAGTGAGAGTTAAATAGTTGATAAGACGAAAAGCCCTAGACTCTACCCTTTCAAGATCTGCGTGAATAAATTAAAAATAGGGTACAGTGTGAAGCTCAATATGCTAGATAAATGTGTCCTATTTTTTAAATATAATTATTAATTCAAAATAAAAATTTAATTACTAATTAAATATACATATAATTAGTCTTCGGCAAAATTCTCTTATTTGGGGGTTGGTTCCTGTTCCTCTCCACTCTCCTGGATAGGGTTGAGTCCAAGTCTAAAAGATTAATAAACTCTCCACTACTTTCAAACTCTCTTGACCCTCTGTCTCTGCAACGTGACGTTGGCGCGCTATCTATTTTATATAGGTACTACAATGTCAGGTGCTCGAGGAATTGGCCTCTCGCATTCCTCCACCGTTGCGTCGTCCTCGTTGCACAAGGGGTGCCCTACTTTCGCACGAATTTTGTGTGGATGCTGGAACAAAATGCTTGCCCGTTGTGGTGCCTCCTTCTTTCCAGCTACCTCTGTTCTGTGGAACTCTCTACCATCATCTATTTTTCCTCCTGTATTTAATCTTCCTCTCTTCAAGGTTTCCATCCGTGTCCACCTAAGGGAGATGCGTTAGGTTCAGGTTGTGGGTGAGTTTTCTTCCCCTTTACTCTTTTATATATGTTCCCTCCTTGAAAAGGGCTGTGCCCGTGAGTGGTGGTGAACTGCAAAAAAAAAAAAAAAAAAAAAAAAAAAAAAAAAAAAATCTACGAACATAAGTTAAACAATTTAATTCAATAAAGGAAAACCTAATGAAACCCAGTAGACAAAAAAGAAAAAAGAAAATAATAATAAAAAACACCCCAAAAAATATAAATGCATTGCATACGAACGTATATTTACGAGGGCTCCGCTTCCGTACCCTATGATCCGTAAGTGGTGTTAAAATACCAAAATTATTTATCAATATTCACGGGTCGGGGTATGTTTTTGTTTTTATTTATTTTATTTTTTTATTTTTTTTTTTTTTGAAGGGGTGGAGGTTACCAGGCTACACTAGAACCTCCTTAATTAATTTGCTTTTAATTTGTGTGTACGTATATATATATATATATATATATATATATATATATATATATATATATATATATATATATATATATATATATATATATATATATATATATATATATATATATATATATATATATATATATATATATATATATATATATATATATATTGTTAATCATTAGTAAATTTAATAATCATCCTTCCTTGAGAACAGGATATATCAAACTAATACTAAGTCCGTTTTTATAAAAGGATAAAACAAAGTTTACGACCCAAAAGTCACGTTTTATCTCGGTAGGACGTCTCATTGAAAAGGATTAGGTCCTTCCCCCTATCCTATCTTTAACACTCTACCAATTATTTGCTAATGAATTAGTAAAACTTTCTTTTTTTCTCTCTCTTTTCTTTCTTTTTTTTTTATAAACTGTTTCAAGTTTCTCATCGAAGCGTGTAAAAGCGACGCGTGCGCCTAAGGCTATCAGAAGCTTGTGAGGCCTTTGTTATAACATCGCGTTTTGGCGGTTTTTATTATTATTATTATTATCATCATCGTTATCCTCTTTGCTTCGCCGGCGGAGTTTCTCTCTCTCTCCTTTTTTTTTTTTTATTATGATCTTATTATAGAATTTTGTTTGGGATGTGAATGTGTTTAATTTATTATTTCTTATTGTTATTTTTGTTATTAATTTTTACTCTTTCTCTGTATTATGATATTATTTAATTTGTTTGGGATGTTTAATTTAGGCTCGTTATTATTTTATATGTTATTAAATTTTGTTTCTCTCTCTCTCTCTCTGTATGTATGTATTATGATTTTATTATGTATTATGTTTTGGATGTGAATGGACGTAATTTATTTTTTCTTCGTTATTTTTATATCTTATTAAATTTCCATCCCTCCCCCCCCTTTTTACCTCTTTTTTCCCCCTCTTTCACTCTTTGTAATTTTATATTCAATTTTGAAGCCAGAAAATATTTTAAAATAAATTTAGTTAGGTTTATGTAATGAATATTTGGAAAATGTTTTCTTTTTTATTATTATAACTCGATTTTATTCTTCTTTAATTTAAGTTAGGTTAGGTTACTTTATGCTAAGTTAGGTTAGGTTAGGATTCTGATTTTTTTGTTTGTTCGTTTTTTCTAGATTAGGTTTGGTTACTTTAGGTTAGATTGAAGCCAACTTAGGGGTTTGATTTTTTTAAATTTATTTATTTAGGTTGTTTCTTTTTTTTCGTTTTCTTTCGTTTTCTACATTAATGCAATGTTACTTACGGTAGGCAAAGTTATCAGTTTTTATTTTAAGATTTGTTGATCAAGTCACGTTAGGTTAGGTTTGGGATATGTTTTTGAATTACTGTTTTTTCTCTTATTTTTTTCATATTTATTATTTTCTTTTTTTTTTTTTTCTTTTTTGTTCGTTAGGTAAATTTTAAATTTTTTTTTTTGTAAAGATTTGTTGTTCATGTTAGACTTGGGATGTCATTTTTTTGAATTTTTGTTTTTTTTTTCATGTTTTTTTTTTTCCTTCCATATTCTTTGTTTTTTATTTCACATTTTTTTCTTGATTATTTTAAATTAAATTAAATATTTTATATTTTTTTCTTACATAAAAAAATATTTTAACTTTTTTCGTAAAATAAAATTAAATAAAATATTAAATTTTATTAAATTAAATTAAAATTAAATAATAATTTAGGCATAAAAATTATATTAAAAATAAATATTAATTAAAAAATCAGAATTAAATACTAATTAAAAATAAAAAATTATTAAATTAAAAATTAAAAATAATTAAGAAATCAATTATATATTAATTAAGATTTAAAATTATTTAACAATAAATTAAGAACTAAATTAAAATAAATTAAATTAAAATAATTAAATTTTACATAAAATATTATTTAGTGTTGAATTTAAGCCAATTATAAAATATTTTAATTAATTAAATTAAATTTAATTATAATTTTATGAATTTAAATTTAAATTTGCTAAATAAATTCATAATAAAATTTTAATTTACAATTTTTTTTACCAAAAAAATTTTAAATTAAATTTTAAGATGAAAATTAAATTTTAAATTATTAAAAATAAATTAAATCAAAAAATTAAATAAATAAATAAATATTCTTAATATATATATATATATATATATATATATATATATATATATATATATATATATATATATATATATATATATATATATATATATATATATATATATATATATATATATTGTATGAGTGTTTGTAGATGTGTATGTGCTTGTGGATGTGTTATGTGTTTGTGTGTATTGTGTGTGTGTGTGTGTG
>SEYY01021346.1:17500-20000 GCA_009176605.1 Armadillidium nasatum | reverse complement strand
GTTCTTTGCACATCCACATTAAATTATCTCCGAAAGAAAACACTCAACAGTAATTTCACCCTTCTCTCTGACTGGTAATAAGGAACGGGACTTGCAAGCCACTTTTTGTAGCTCCTTAACTCTTCGAAATCAATGCGTTTCCTGTGCCGCACCCTGTCCATCTTGCAAACCAATGCGTTTTTATTTATTTACTTAATATTTATGCTCTTTAATTTTTTATTTACATATATATTTATTTTTTGTATTTATATCTTTAGAAACTCTCTTCAGTGAGTCTGGAACTTGTAGCCGGAGCACAATCAGACCAGTCGTCCCTCGATCCTTCATATAATAGCTCTAGCAGTAGCAGTAGAGCGTCCCTCGAAGAAGGACTAGACCGTAGAGGGTCTTCCTTGTTGCCTGGGGGCACCCTACCACCTGTAGAAGGGGGTTCAATCGATTCTTTGCAGGACAATCTACGTAACTCGAGCATAGCAGCCCTACGACAGAAAGCACAAGAACATACCGCCAGACTAATTGGTTTAAATAATAACAATAATAATAATACTAATAGTAATAATAATAATAATATTATCAGTCCTAGTGGTACAAGTAATAATAATGGTAATAATAATAATAATAATAATAATAATAACAGTCATATTGCATTGGCTCTTAATGGCGCACTAACACCAGCAAATGCGCTCCTGACATCTAATTTTTAGAGTGCATATATATATATATATATATATATATATATATTATATATATATATATATATATATATATATATTATATATTATATATATATATATATATATATATATATATATATATATCAATGGTGGAGGATTACCCTCAACTTTTATATTGTATGGGGTGGGTATAGGGCAATCTCACGTTAGTTAACTTCTTGTTTGTTGTTCATTTATTTGACCACTGGGCAGGATATATATATATATATATATATATATATATATATATATATATATATATATATATATATATATATATATATATATATATATATATATATATATTTATATATATATATATATATATATATACCTTCTAATATTTGCATTAAACACACAAAAAAAATGTTAATTACAGCATGTGGCGTAATATACAAATGTTTTTTTTTAAGGAGAATTTTAGGAGAATTTTAGGAAAATTTTAGAGAATTTTGGAAGAATTTTAGAATTCTGAAAGAATTTTACTACTATAAATAACTGCATAGCTTTTTAAATGATTTTATACTGAATGTCAAGGATGGTGCTAACCTCTATGTACTAATATATATATATATATATATATATATATATATATATATATATATATATATATATATATATATATATATATATATATATTATATATATATATATTATATATATATATATATATATATATTATAATATTAAAAAAAAAAAAAAAAAAAAAAAAAAAAAAAACAAAAAAAAACTTAATTAAAAATACGAATTGTTTCCCAACATACTTAGGTGTATAAGAATATATTATTATTATTATTATTATTATTATTATTATTATCAGAATTTTATTTTTCTCTTTCAAAAAATTTGTTAAAATTATTTTAAATTCGGACAGTTATGGAAGGTCCTGTCAACCATTTACTTAAAATTTTTAAGAAGCTTTAGAACAGTATAGTAGAGAATTTGGACAATTTACGAGATTTTAAAATATTAATTGACAGTTTTGAATAACTTTATAGGACAGTTTAGAACAGTATGGTGTAGACAGCTCTGGAGACTTTATAGAACAGTATGGTATAGACAGTTATGGAGACTTTAGAACAGTATGGTATAGACAGTTCTGGAGACTTTAGAACAGTATGATATAGACAGTTCTGGAGACTTTAGAACACTATAGTATAGACAGTTCTGGAGACTTTAGAACAGTATAGTATAGACAGTTCTGGAGACTTTAGAACAGTATAGTATAGACAGTTCTGGAGACTTTAGAACAGTATAGTATAGACAGTTCTGGAGACTTTAGAACACTATAGTATAGACAGTTCAGAACACTATAGTATAGACAGTTCTGGAGACTTTAGAACACTATAGTATAGACAGTTCTGGAGATTTTAGACAATTCTGGAGACTTTAGAACAGTATGGTATAGACAGTTCTGGAGACTTTAGAACAGTATAGTATGGACATTTCTGGAGACTTTAGAACAGTATAGTATAGACAGTTCTGGAGACTTTAGAACAGTATGGTATAGACAACTCTGGAGACTTTAGAACAATAGATATAAACAGTTCTGGAGACTTTAGGACAGTGTGGTATAGACAATTCTGGAGACTTTAGAACAATAATGGACAGTTTTCAATAATTTAGGACAGAGTAGTTGATAGTTTTTGGATAACCTTGTGTAGTACTGGAAAACATGGAACAAATTAGAACATTTTCAATAGAAATTTCAGTTTTGGAAATTCCCACGGATTTCATTTGTGTTTTATGATTAGAAATATTGGATTTCTGATCTGAAATTCCACAGT
>SEYY01021346.1:0-12500 GCA_009176605.1 Armadillidium nasatum | reverse complement strand
GAATTCTATATATATATATATAATATATATATATATATATATATATATATATATATATATATATATATTATATATATATATATATATATATATATATATATATTATATATATATATATATATATATATATATAATTATATATTATATATATATTTTTTTTTTTTTTTTTTATTTTTTAATAATATTTAATAATAATAATAATAATAATATAATATAATTAAATAATATCTCTCTTCTAATATGGAATAGGAATAATAATTAATATAATTAAATAATAATAATAATAATAATAATAATAATAATAATAATAATAATAATAAAGGATTTGATCTTAATTTTTTTCAGCTTCACACCTAATGGGTGTTACCCTATTCAAGGAGGGAAACTGTTCTAGGAAGCTTCTTCCTAGGATCCGCATGACAAATACGATTTTTTTTAACGTCTTCAAGCACGTGATTCAATCGCTCTACCGATATGCCACAGTTTTTTTTTTTGACGATTTTTTTTTCTAGTTTTTCGAAGATAGTTTTAGGGGTGTGGGGGTGGGGGGGTGTATCTTCAATTAATTTTTTTAACAGTTAAACTTCATCTAAATCTTCTTTAACATTTACTACTAAAATTCCATTAAAATATTAAATATTTATTACCAATTTCCATTAAAATCTTATTAATAATATTAATATTATTACTAATAGTAATATTAATATATTAAAAAATTCTCCTAAATTGGGGAAACCTATTAAAAAATATAAGCAACAGACTATCAAGTATTACTTACATGGAAATCCTTGGGTAAAGCTACTCCTTGAACTCTATACATGGTCCCATACTGGGCATCAAGAGGAAGAGGATGTACCCCTGTTATGGTACATTTACCCAAATGCCCTGTGTGGCTAATACAAGGTCCACGGCTAATATCAACGTAATCTCCAATACGATACAATGTTACAGTATTACCTATGATAATAATAATAATATAATATTAATAATAATAATTTATTAATAATAATAATAATTATCTTTATTCATTTTTCCAGTTGACAGAAGTTTTATAGACAAAAATCGTATACTTTATATGTTATTAATATCAAAACTGAAATGGGCTTCTTGTGGGGACGAATTCGTCCTTTGAGCCTTTTAATAATAATAATAATAATTTAAAAACTAAAATAAAAAGACTTTGTAGAAAGAAGACTGTAACAAGTAATAATAAATCAAATTATTTGGTGAAGTTTAAAGCACATATTTCCATTTCACCAAAAAAAGGGGGCTACCTGTGGGATAAATTCAATATAGAGCAGAACTAAAAAGGAACATTATTATCATTTATAGATTTATAAGAAACAATGACATCGAGCAGCAATGGCTACGAGGTATCAAAGGCAATTAGACAAGTGAAAATATATAAAAGGATAGAGAAAACAGAGTCTATTATTATTATCATCATTATTGTTATTGTTATTATTATTATTATTATTATTATTATTACCGGATTCACTCTGGGCAGCCATACGCGGAATTTGTTCCCTTTTATACATATTATCTTCGAACATTCTTAGGGCAAGTTTAGCATCCACTTCTAAACGTTGAAAAGGTTTATTCTCCAAGCGACAATCGCACCATTTGAGTAGACAGCACCCGCATCTCATCCTGTAATGTAAAAAATAAAAAAAAAGATAAACGCTACAACTACCATCAGAACTACTACTACTACTACTAAACATAATAATAATAATACGATGTAGAGCTTCAATTAGTTGAAAAATAATTTGCTTTTTTATGGTTCAATGACTTTTATTTTTCAAATTTTACATTCTGATTTAGTTGAGACAACCAATTATAGACTTCTAATTTCTCTGATCAAACTAATTACAGAGAGGCTTGATACTGTATCCAATCTACACTTAAATCTAAAAATTATTTTCATGATACTACTGATACAGACCCAGTTTATTATATTTTGTTTAAAAACTGGAAATTTAACTTTGATGCAAATGAGGAGTTATGAGAAAGAGGAGGAAAGGTGAGGAGACATTTGTATTACTGACAAAACAGCAAAAAAATTGAAAATGAATAGTTAAATGGGACAGATCAAGCATCTAACTGTTTGAAGGTAGAATCAAACTTTCAAACTGCCTGAAGGCAAAGTAACTAAAAGGATCTGTGATCCCACCTAAATAAAAACAAGTTAGGTAACTCAACTGAACTTTTTTCATCAAAACTTACTACCTGAAACTAACAATGGCGCAATTGTAGTGTGTTTGATTTTTGCTGGTTTCATCCCTTAGGATCCTAGGTAAAAATTATCTAGAAAGTTTTCCTTCCTCTAGTAGGGCAATGCCCGTGAGATACGAACTTAAAAATCATATTATTATTTACTTCATAAAAGAAGAAAATTTTAGTGGTGTCTGGTAATAAGGGACTGACCGGGGTTGGAATTTTGCCGGGGTAGTGGGGGGGGGGGCTCTGGCCAGGGTTGCCTAAAATTTGTAGAGATTAAAAGAACTGATTTTTTAGGTTAAGAAAATAAGATATAATTTTAATTGAGATTAATTTTAATTATAAGGAAAGAGTAAAATAGACAACATTCACTTAAATTAACGATTGTTTGACTTTTTTTCAGGAAAAAAATTTCAGAAAATTACAGATTTTGTATAATAAACATTCCATTTCAATAATGAGGAAGATATGGAAATATTCTCATTGTAGTCTAATGAGGTAAATATAATAGTTAATAGTACTAGTGTCAACATTAAAATATTGGTGATAGTAAATTAAGTTTTAAAGACTTCAAGTAAAGAAAATTTAAAAATTTTCAGGAACCTAAATCTTCTGGATTCTCATCTTCGTGGGATGTTATCCTTACGAACCCCAATGATTCAGAAGCCAGTACAGGACTATGTCTGAATTTAACCAAGTCTGCTCTGACTGAGTTTAATAAATATATGAAAAAAAAAAAATTAACATCAACGGTGACTTTATTGCCTTCTGGAAGGCAAACAAGAATGATTTCCCCACACTAGCAAGAGTATATTTGTGCCCACCAGCAAGCTCCAGCGCCAGTGAAAGAGAATTCAAAAGTAGGGAAATCAATTCAAAAAGATAGAATCAAACTATTGCCAAAGAATGTAGAAATGTTACTGTTTTTAAAATACAATCTTTAGAGCAGTAACATATTCAACGTCACTGCCCTCTGTTCCTCAACATTTCACTTCCCCAAATACTAAAACTTATAATGTAAATGTTCAAGAAGATTCTGAGAGTGAATAGTGATTTAAATGAATGAATTGTTTATTTCCTTTTTTATGTTAAATTCATCTTACCCCACCCAATATGTAATGAAGGAATAATAGAATTAAAATCTTAATTTTCTTATATTTTGTTCCATTTAATTTACCATTAATAAGTATAATTTGCAATTAACCCAAGGCAATTAAACCCTGATTTTTCCTGATCATTAGCAGGGGCTGGAGCTCCAGTCGCTCCATACCAGTAATGAAAAGTGATTCACTGGGACCTCGAGGCTGACGATTCATATAAGGCCCGTCCCAACTTATATTTTGAATGGAAAAAAAGTGTTAATTCTAAAGTGCTTGGTAGAGTCAATTTTCTTTAAACAAATTTAGATTTAATGTTTAAAAGAATAAAATTACCTTTACCTTACAGAATATATATATATATATATATATATATATATATATATATATATATATATATATATATATATATATATATATATATATATATATATATATATATATATATATATATATATATATATATATATATATATATATATATATATATATACCTTATTAGGGTTCCAAGACTCTAATGGTAGACCAATGTCATAGACGAAACTTCCTGTTCTTACTGAGAATAATAATGATAATAATAATAATAATTATAATGATAATAATAATAATAATAATTATAATAATAATAATAATGTTTACTTCCCTTCTTAACAACAGGAACCTATAAACTAAAAACAACAAAAACAATTATTATTATTATTGTTATTATTATTATAATTATTATTCCCATTCGTTCCAACACTTGTGAAACTTTAATTGTATATTATTATTTTGTTGTAGATTATTATTATTTAAATTTTTTTTTTTTTTGGGGGGGATACTAAGAATATACAGAATAACAATGTACAAAAAACAGTAATAGGTTAGACAGGATTAATTTTAGTCGTGTTGCCAACACTAAAACCATAAATGTTGCTAAAAGTTGCTATGTCCTTTGACTGATCTTTTACTTGTCTATTATTTTACAGTTTGACATGAAATTGTCAAATCACGCTCAGAAAGAATTTGTCTCCAAAAATTTTGAAATTGTTAGATTTACATAGAATATAAATATCTTGGAAGTCAACTTAATAAAAGTGGCTGTAACCATGACAGCCAAACTGTCATGTCGGCAACTGTCGGCAATAGTCTCCAGTTACGATTTAATAAACAAAATAGCTACGGTAAGATAAGACAATGCGTGAACAAAAATAGTAGTCAGAATGCTAAACTAGTTGACTGGTTACCACAGGTTGTCGAACACTAACAAAGATTGTGACCCAAAAACCATAGATTTACAGCAGAAAATTAAACAGTAGAACTAGAGTCCAATTGAAAACCCCGTTTCCATTAAAGAGTGAACCAAGACCTGAAAAATCAGCAACAATTTACAAACTCTATATTTTAAACCTTGAATTATAGAAACATCGTAAAATTTCAGAGGTGGGTTTAAAATTTAAAGGGTTGAAGACTGGAAAAGGGAAATGTAATCCAATTAATTAGTCGACCTTCACTGCAGAAACTCTTAAGGAAGCCTAAAATCTTGACTGTATATTTAAAATCATCAAACCTGTTCAAAAAACCAGATTTGTGATTAGGTGCGATAAATTATCTCAATATTTGGGTAGCCTTCCATTACACTCAATGGTCGAGTTGCAAAGAAAGAATGATTAGGCATTCTAGGAGAATGATCAGGCATTCTAGAAAGAATGATTGGACATTCTAAGTGATTACGAACATCAGTCATTTGATATAACTCGAAGAGAACCAAGTTACTCAACAATATTGTCGTTTTTCACAATGATAATTATACTTAGTAGTGCACAATGATACCAATCTTGGTACAAGGATCACAAAAAAGAAATTTCAATATCTTCCTTAACCAACTTAATCATTTAATTTGAATATCATTATATATATATATATATATATATATATATATATATATATATATATATATATATATATATATATATATATATATATATATATATATATATATATATATATATATATATATATATATATATATATATATATATTGACTGACCTTTAGGAGGTGGAAAAGAACACAGCTGAACGTAGTAGTCAATATTAAAAGAATTTTCAAGAACAGCTCCCAACATAAGTGACATTGACCTCCAGAAGGCTTTATTAACATAAGTAATGGTATCTGCCTACAAATCGTATTATCGGTATCGGTATATATAATATATATATATATATATATATATATATATATATATATATATATATATATATATATATATATATATATATATATATATATATATATATATATATATATATATATATATATTAGAGTAACGGCTCCGTAGCTCAGTTGATCGAGCATTCGCCTAGCAAGCGAGAGGTTCAGGGTTCAAGGCCTGGTTGGGTCGGGACATGTGAGAGGTTTCTCCTTACATGTAGCTCCGAATGATGGGAAATAAACTCCGGCATCCGCAATAGACCTCGCCCAGACACCGGTATCCGCCGTGGGGCAGTGAAATCCAAGGATCTTCCTCGTAAGATCCCACTGACAGGACGTGAGTCCTTCCTGGGAGAAGAAGATTATTTATTATTTTTAATATATTAGTAAATATTTAGGATGCAAAGGTTAACTATTTTGGGTATTGGTATTCTACATTAGAAATTTTGTAAACAATATTTTAGCAGTTTGACAGGGTAGTTCCAACATCTACATTGCTACTACCACTTCAGAAGCCTCTTGGCTTTTCCTCGTTATGAAAAGCAACCTCACACCTCTCCACCATACAATACTGATGTAACATTGTGTATATATATATATATATATATATATATATATATATATATATATATATATATATATATATATATATATATATATATATATATATATATATATATATATATATATATATATATATATATATATATATATATATATATCCTTCGTTCAATGAGGATGAACAGAGGTACTCAGTGGCTTTCTTGCGACACAAAAAGAAGCCAAGAGATTTTTGAATCTACAGATTTACCCAGCCATACCCTTTCAATTACTGTATTAAAAATAAATGAGTATGAACTTCTACTTAGAAAGATATTGGAAAACCCTTTAGTATAATTATGTCATATCTTGAAGTACTATATAAGAAATAGGCAAAAATAATAATAACTAATAATAATAATAATAATAATAATATAATAAATAAGTAATAATACCTCTTTAAAATGTAGAAACCTTAACG
Organism: Armadillidium nasatum; assembly: GCA_009176605.1. NCBI lineage: Eukaryota > Metazoa > Arthropoda > Malacostraca > Isopoda > Armadillidiidae > Armadillidium > Armadillidium nasatum. The sequence continues at coordinate 5,971 of SEYY01021346.1, read as the reverse complement.
AGCAATTATGAGTCAGCGGTCGGAAGATATCCCAAATATCACCATCCACCTCAGCAAGTACAGATCTATCCATAATTAATTTATGAAGGTCTGAAAAAATAATAATAATAATAATAATAATAATTTTCAGGAGAAATACAAGTAAATCGATATTAAATAAGAAAACATAAATAATTAATTGGTGCTTGATGTCCTATATAAAAAAAATTTCATGCAAATTCCTTCCTAAGAGATTTTCCCACTGAAAACATTCCTAGTTCCTTGAATCTTACATCTTAACTCTTACTTTTCAAATTACAACTACTTCTTGAATTTCCTAAAGCATTTCGATCTCCAAACTTGTCAACAGTATTCAATTTACAGTTTAATAAAGCTGTTATAGAGGTTTCTCATTACCTTCTTGCTGTTTAAAACAAACCTGCAGCTAATAACTTCTAACAATTTATTAGCTTTGTTCCAAGTTTCTAAACATTGCTTCGACTCTCGAATCACTATTAATACAGGCACCTGAATCCCTTATTTATCAACAGATTTCAGACATTTCTTACTCATTTTGTAATTACAATTCTTAATGTTATATAATACCAATTAGTATCAAATAATAAACTTCCACTTACGTTGAGCACAATTATAAGGTGTAGATAGGCCTTTGTTCATCATCAGCGTACAATTCTCTGGGAAACCTTCATAGCGAACTTCAATTTTTTCAATGTCTGTGATGAGGGCATTCTGCCTCTTCGCTTCTTTATCATAAAGCTCTATCCTCTTATGCTTTACTTCTTCATTGGTTATGCTTCTGTGATATTTCTCTGCAATTTACAAAACAAAAAAGAAAAATGAAAAAAACTATCAATATTTACATAGAAAAATAGCAGTATTGTTTAGATAATAATAATAAATAATAATAATAATAATAATAATTGTGTGATCACTTGTTTTAAAAGTAAAATATTTATGGAGAGAAATATGAACCAAATGATGGTCGCTTTTAGAATAAACTTTTGCTTCTGGCATTTTCATTCTTAACCCTTTCATAACACAGAGTAGATGAATAAGTTCTGCAAAAATTTAACTCCTGGACCCACAGTGGATATATCCCAAAGCATTTTAACTTATAATAAAAAATATATAAAATATTTTTTGAACTTTCTGCAATATACCCATTCCAAGAGTCAAATTAACAAAGTTAAATTATTATGGAGCATGAGAGTGCTTCTGTTAAGAATAATCTTACAAAAAAAAAAAAAGTTGAATTGAAGTATTACGTAAAAGCTTATGTATCAGTAAAGCTTTGTGTTACATGAAGCAAGTCTACTTAACAACGTAAATAGATAAATACCAAATTTGTAAGATTTTTTGGGTAGTATTTTTTGATATCCTCGAAGTGGTACGACTAGCAATCAATAAACTACTATAAAAAGGAAAGAACAGTGAAGAAACATGACTCATATAACAAGAACAATCAAAATATTAATGAGAGCATATTTATATATAAATTTCAAATTAAAATTAACTTTTATACTTACTATATAATCCAAAATTTGAATCTGAATTAAAACATAATAAACCATTAATTTCTAAAGATTTTCTTCTATGTCTTGAGCAGAGCTGAATAACTTGGGAATTACTACACAATCTTATAATTTTACCAGTAATAAACATTGTTAAATATTTTTTTAAAAGACTTTATACACCAGCAATTCTTGTTACTTCTGGAGCTATTCAATAAGACTGTACCTGTAAAAACAAAAAAATTTAATTCTACATTTAATAAATAATTTTTACAATGATTTGCAATAGGATATGATTGTAGTAGATCACTTTTTCACCCTTAAAAAAGGTTGTATCATTATATGAATGTTCAAGGTATAGTATGATTGACTCTGATTTTAACTGCCAATGTTAGATCTATTACTTGGTGATATTTTGAATCCCTTGCTTTTCTGAGCATTTTGATTTGGCTATGTATGTTATGTTAGTAGACACATTCATTTATAATTTAACTTAATTTAGCTGCAGACACAATTTTACCAGTCCAGATGGGGGTCCACCCTCCCCCCCCCAAAAAAAAAGCTGATAATACTGACAATGTCAGGCTTTGTCTGTGCAGTACTTCCAGATCTCTACAGAAAATGGGTTAATAATTGTATGTTGCATGTGTAATTACAGTGTAATTATTAATTAAATAATTCAATTATTTGAATGATGAAATTTTTTTTAAAAATCTAGATGTCATCCAAAGTAATTCGCAAGCTTTTTTTTTTTTTTACTACAACAGTCTTGATAGGCCCATGTGGTTCTGTTTCCACTTTCTTATGTTCTTACATAAAAAAAAAAAAAGTATCACTATTGTCATGATGCATGGAAGTCAAATATTTTCTATAACGGGCTCTGTCTCAAAGGTTTATTTAAAACTATTGCTACAGTATATAAAGTGATTGTGCAAGTTATTTAATTAGGCTATTGTTAATTTACCACATGCAACAAATAAGTTAAAATTAATAACAATAAACACACCAATTAGACTTGATTATACCAAACCATCCATCACCAATGTTTTAAAGGATTGTCAAACTTTAACAATAAAAAAGGCGAATTTGTATTAGTAATGATACGCTATATAATACCCAGGCTATCCATATACATATCGAGTCCTTTCTTAAATGTTGTAAATGAATCACAATTAACAATTTCCTGCAGCAAACCATCCCATAAATTAAAAACTTTATATTGAATGAGTCTATATTGCATGACTTCTTTTTAACTAATTTATCACACCACCTGGTCTCTCACAAAGTCTTCCCAAAAGAATAAGTTGATCTCTGTAATATCATGTGAAGTAAATATTTTGTAAACCTGGATCATATTTCCTCTTAAGAAACAGCCTTTTTAAGAGAAAATTTTTGATACTCTCAGATTGATATATTGTACATACTGGTACATAGGAACATAGGAACATAGGAAAATAGAGACAGTTAGAAGCCACAAGGGCCTATCGAGACTGTCCCAGTCCAAACAAATAATAACAATACTAATACATGCACGAAAGACTAGGTCTATCCCATCCCAGTTATCAGTTCATTCATGCATAGTCATGCATAGATAAAAGAAAAACTAAGCCCCATTACACATGCAATATTCAATGAACCATCACCCACTACAAAAACTGCTGTTAGGCTTAGTCATTGAAGTTGTTGTTAAAAATTCATATATACCCCATTTGGCTTAGTCATATTCTATATAATACCAAACCATCCATATATCTATCTAGCCCCTTTTTAAATTTGACAAGAGAATCACAGTCAACAACCTCCCGTGGCAAGTCATTCCAAAAATTAACAACTCTATTACTGAAACAGTATTTTCTTAGATCGAGATGGCATGGCTTCTTTTTAATTTTCTTGTTATGTCCTCTAGTTACTCTTCCATGGTCCACTATGAAGTATTTTTCAATCTCTGTATTACTGTCAGATGCAAATATTTTGTAAACTTGTATCATATCCCCTCTGAGAAATCTCCTTTCAACCGAGAACATTCCCACTCCTTCAACCTCTCTTCATAGCTCTTATTTTCAAAGCCAGAAATCATCCTTTGTTGCTCGATGTACTCTCTCCAGCATATCTATGTCTTTTCTTAAATGAGGAGCCCAAACTTGTGCACAATACTCTAATGCTGGCCTGACATAGCTATTATATAGTTACATACAATCTCTCTTTGCTCTTGTAAACTACATGCGATTAATTATACCTAACAATATTAGCTCTATTCCTTGCTTCCAAACATGATCATCCTTCAGATTACTGCTATAATCACACCTAAATCTTTTTTGGTCCACAGTCTCAAGCCACCCCATTCATTTCATTAATTAAATCCTTTCATTTGAAGTACTACATGAAGAATTTACATTTTTCTATTAAATTCATTTGCCATTTATCTGCCCACCAAGGAGTTATCTAGATCACCTTGAAGTTTTATACATCCATCATTATTCCCTTACTGAGGTAACCACTTTCGTATCATCTGCAAACTTAGAAACCTTGCATTTAAGACCTTTGTCTAAATCATTTATATATATAAGGAACAAAAAGTCCCAGCACAGAACCTTGTGTACCCCACTCTTCACAGTTTCCCATAATGAATTACCATTAGTAATACACAAGCCTTCGTTCTTTAACCATTCTTTAATCAAATTGTGTATCATTTCATCTATACCATACGCCACTGCACAGCCTAACATGGGGTACCTTATCAAAGCTTGCTAAATCTAAATACATAATATCACTGGATACCAGAAAATAAATAAATTGACAATGTTCAATTATGAACTGACTGGTTAGGCCTATTTGCTGGCTGTTAGGTAGCTTTACCTTTAAATCCAGGTTAGGTTATCAAACTAGTTTGACAACCTAACCTGACTTAAAAGGTAAAACTATATTAGATGGCTGCCAAATTAGAAGTTACCTAGCCAAAAACACTATTTGTTAAGTTGGCCTATATATTTACGTTATTCTTCTATCTCTTCTCTCTCTCTCTCTCTCTACTATATATATATATATATATATATATATATATTATATATAATATATAAAATAATATATATATACATATATATATTATATATTATATATATTATATATATATTTTTTTTTTTTTTTTTTCATAGGTTATTATTTTTATATGTTTTTTGAATTTCCATCTATAGTTAGCCTGTATCCACAGCTATCTTGGTCATCAGGTTATGATAAGTCAACTAGTATGCTAAGAAACTAAATTATAATATTATAAAAATATTAATAGTCATAATGAAATGAAAGTTAAATAATAATAATACAAATATCAAAAAATTTGTATTGATATATCGAGGTTTCCATATATCAATATTTCATATATCGAAGGTATATTACAGTACATTGCCAAAAAAAAAAAACTTATATTTATATAAATATGGCTTAGGTGGAGATTGTTTCTAGTTCGATATTTTTATATCGATTTTTTTTTATGTGAATTTCCGATTAATCGATATTTAATACCCTAATTACCTAGGCTACTATGTCGTGCAAACGTCTTGTGCTACCGTTAGCGTTCTTTTAGGTTCCTCTTTATTTCTCTTTTTACTGCAACTTCGGTAGTTCAGGTTATGATAGTTCGAATTAGGTTCTGCTAGAAAGTAAGTATAAAATTGTGTCTATGTCTAGTAATAGTACCTCGTACCTCTGACAACTCTCTTCTTTACGATAGGCTTCTCCGATATTTTCGATTTTGATATTTTTTAACACGAACTCAGAACAATCCCCCACCTTTACCTATTGATATATATAATATATATATAATATATATATATATATATATATATATACATTTTTGTATAATTTTGAATTTATTTTTTTTTTATAGCTTGAAAAGCTATACAAAATTTGAAATTTTTTTGTAATGCTGATATAGCAACCTTTTACTTAAAAACTGTTTTTTAGCAACCTCATAAAGAATGAAATTCGTATAAAAAAATCTACTAATTTCAGCCCCACAATTACTGAATGCATTTCAGTATACTTTGACTTTATATTTTCAAGATAGTAAAAATACAGAAGAGTTGCGATGGATCAAATTTACACCCTGTTTCAAACAAAAAGAACAAACTGTAAACAGTACAGATTTGAAATCTAATACCAATTTCTATTCATTTTTTTCCACATACTGTAATAGCATTTTTGCTAAAGTAATTTAAGGTTTTCGTGCTTATTGTAGTTTCAAAAAAAAAAAAAAAAAAAAAAAAAAAAAAAAAAAAAAAAAAAAAAATGCATGGCTGAACCTTAGCATTACCAAAGTTCTAAGAAAAATATTGAAATGTCAAATACATAAGCAATTAGTCAACAATAAAGTTTTGCGACATCTTCACCATGGTTTTAGAAAAGATTACATCAGACAAATCTCTTAAAACAGAGTCTGTGCTTGGAATATATATTCTTTCGCT
>SEYY01021345.1:12500-22766 GCA_009176605.1 Armadillidium nasatum | reverse complement strand
TATATATATATATATATATATTAATATATTATATATATATATATATATATATATTATATATATATATATATATATATATCAGTTTGACCACCTGGTAAAAGTATTCAGACGAATTGAGTTCGTATCTTTCTTTGAAATTTCTTTAAACAATGGTTCTTTTCTGACAATGATCTATCTCGAAGATCTGGAGAAAGTTCCTCGTTTTATTAGTTTGTGCACAGGAGAAAATGGTCCATCGTATAAAAACTGTCCTTATGAATCACCAAATACGCGTAACCAAGAGGAAAACAGTACTACTATTTTTCGTGTGAATATAACCAATAGCTTACCAGTAGACCATCCCACTCAAAACTTTAGTTCCATCATTACCTGCTCTGAAGATGATGATATATTAATCATATTAGTGGAATCACCCAACGATGGATTTGAGATTAGGGTTCCTTGTTCTTATTCTAATAATTCTTATTCAGTTTTGGGAAGAGTTATTGAACCTCTTAGATTTCTGGAATTTTCTAATTGTGGTATCATTCCCCCTCATAAGATCCTAGATTGTGGCCTAGTTGCTCAAGTGTCGTTAGATTGTTCAATATATATATATTATATATATATATATATATATATATATATATATATATATATATATATATATATATTATATATATATATATATATATTGTTTTTATAGCTTTAATTTTTATAATATAAAAAAAGTTTTAAATTATTAACAATAAATATGTTTAACCTTAAATTTTCATGCCTTAAATAATTAAACCTTAAACACCGAATTTATTGCAAATTTTTTTTTTTGCTCAATATTCGAGGCTTCCAAACTTTGAACCAAACAATTCGGTAATGAAAGCAAATGTAACTAAATGAGAGTTTAAGTTATTTAAAACAATGTTGCAACTTAACCATTTCTCTATAGAAATGAGATTAATATTAGTATAGTAATTTAAGCAGTATATGTGAATGTCTTTTAAACTTTTTTTTCTGTTTGAATTAAAATTATGAACTTTTTACCTACGTAAAAGTTTTCTAAGAGTCGCGAAAATTCTAGTTAAATCAAATTTAATAAATTAAAATGCATTCATGCTTATTAATATGCGAGTTAAACAGATTAAAGCATCTTTTTGTTTTATTTATCTCTGTAAAACTTCTTAATTACTATGTTGTTACATCTTGCGATCCAAATACCAAGAACAAAAGTTAAGGTTCTTTCCTAGTTAATAACTGGGAGGAGGTGGAGGTGGAGGTGATGCTTATTCTTTCCTAATTCTTGTCGAGACTTTTAGCGTGCTATAATATTTACATGGCAAACAAAGCTTCTCTTTTTTTTCCTATCGCACTCGATATATTTCATTCGACTCGAAGTTATTGCAGGGATATTTTTCGACTAGGTTAGGTCGATTTTATTTAGATATATTTTTCATATATTGTTTTTGGGCAAATCGTCATATTTTAAACTTGGTGGATTCGGATTAAAGATTTCAAAATTGACTAGATTCGGATTCGAAAGTTGCCGGATTCGCCCATCGCTGATATATATATATATATATATATATATATATATATATATATATATATATATATATATATATATATATATATATATATATATATATATATATATATATATATATATATATATATATATATATATATATATTAATTATTAAATATTAATTATACATATTATTATATATATGAGATTTATAATCAAGTGTAAAGGAAATAAATTTTAAAAGCAATTTTATTCGCCTTAGAATTTTATAAACCTTTCAAAGGAATGAATCTCAATTCCTTATTTTCCTTAATTTCATTATAATTTTGAAAGGATTTGGAATGAGGAAGATTGGTCTGTTAGCATCTGGTTCTATCTTCAGTTCTGCACCTTCTGGAGCTGAGAACTCGAATGTCTGTAGAACTCCTACGATGAAGAAGTAAAGTTCCATTCTGGCAAGTGACTCTCCAATACAATTTCTTCGGCCTTTTGAGAAATAAATAAATGAATCTTCAATTTTATTTTTTTTATGTCGTTTAGCAAACATAATTAAACCTTGAAAAATATAAGTGAAAAGGTTGTAAATTGCATCATTGCATCGAAGATAATCTTCATGAGGGGAAAAAAAGTAAAGTTTTCAGTCTCTACCTTTATATTCTAATTAAAAATGTCTTGGGAAAACAGATTCAGATTATCTAACTTTTGAATAATTATTACTCTTAATATTGGCCTTATATTCAAATGTATAAGGCCAATAATTATTGCTTTTAATATTGGCCTCATACTCAAAGTGAACCCATAATTGGATTTTAAAGATTATTACTAAAATGTAATCATTATAATACATTCTATGATTATAATCTTTTATGTGAGTATTTATAATCAACTTTTGATTCCTACTTACCAAGGGAAAAAGGAGGCCAATAATTATTGCTCTTAATATTGGCCTCATACTCAAAGCGAACCCATAATTGGATTTTAAAGATTATTACTAAAATGTAATTATAATACATTCTATGATTATAATCTTTTATGTGAGTATTTAAAATAATCAACTTTTGATTCCTACTTACCAAGGGAAAAAGGAAGAAATCCTTCCTTGTTGATATCGAGTTTTCCATCAGAAGTTATAAATCTTTCTGGTTTGAAGGACTTTGGGTCCTCCCAATAGTCAGGATCATTATGACATAAAAGAATTGATGGCAACACAATTGCATCCTAGGAAATTAAATATTACTTTTTATCTTTAATTTATTTATTTTTTTTTTGGTAAATTCCAAAAAAGAAATGAAAATACAAACCTTTGGAATACAATTGCCATTAATCTCAATGTCTTTATCAAATGCGTGATAAAGTCCAAACATGGCAATTGGATTGACTCTCAAGACTTCGTTTATAACTGCTTGCGTGTATACAAGTCTGAAATTAAAAGGGTTGTAATATTTTTAAAATAAAATAGGAAAATCTGTTCCAAATTATAAATTTTTATTTTATTAACAGAAATAAGCAAAACATAATTTGCATAATTAAAAAAATTTGAAATAACATTATATTTATTATTATTATTATTATTTATTTTTTTATTTTTATTTTTTTTAATTTATTTTTTTTTTTGCTGTGAGGCACATTAAATTTTTTGAGATTAAATCGGAGTGAAAAGAAAAAAATTTATATTTCATTTTTAAGTGTAAGCAAACCTTATGAGAGTAATAGCATTGATTTAATAAGTGTAAATGAAACAAAAGTCGTATCTGAAGGGGACGTGACAACGATGCCGTAGCTGAAGAGGACCTGACAATGATGCCGTAGACGGGACATTTAAAAATTATTGAATCGCCGCAAGTAATTTTTTTTTAAAAATTGAAACTTAAATTTATAATTTTCAAATGGCAGAACAAGAAACTGGAGTTGGAGCTGGCAAGAGAAAATTTATATTCTCTAAAACCTTTAATAACAAAGAGTATTATTTTGTTTATAAAACAATTTTGCTAAACATTATATTTAATTTCTAAGGAAGTTTCTCAATTTTCAACCTGAAGAAGACTATTTTTTTAAATTAAAAAAAAAAAAAAAAAAAAAAAAAAAAAAAAACTAGCTTATGTAAAACAATTTAGAGCTAAATTGCAATTATATTTTCATAAAAAGGAAATAAACAAATGAAATTGAAATCTAATTAAGTTATTTAATGAATTTATAAAAAAAATTATATTGGTGTTCATATTTTCCAAATTATCTAACTACCCAAAATTTTTCATTAAACATCAATACAAGAAGCAAAACTATTAAGTTTGTGGCCAAAATAACATTTCTTAATATAATCGTACTTCGATGGAAGTATCTAAGAATATAAATGAGGTTTATGTACTTATCACAAACCTTATTTTTTAATCTGCATTGTATATAATTAGTTATTCTATCAAGGAGCTATATTTGTTTCACATTCAATTTAAAAGTTTTCAAGAAAATAGTTCTTATGGTTGAAATTGGAGATACCGTTAAAGAATTCTAATTAAAACTTCATATATTATAAATTTTTTTTGTTTTTAAAATTTGAAATTCCATGATTCAAATAAATAATATTACAAATGTAATTTATTTAATTATAATTATTCAATTTAAGTTTATTTAATTTAATTCTAATTATTCAAATTAATTATAATTATTTAATTTATTTAATTTAATTCTAATTTATTTTATTTAATTTAATGTTTATTTAATTTTAATTATTTTTAATTTAATTTTATTTAATTTATTTTTAATAAAATGTATTACAATTAATTAAAATATGGAGAAACATGCTTTCAATATTTAAAGAAAAATTATAAATAAATATCAAAACTTTTTGAAAAATTTCCAACATTTAAACTTTTTTTTTTAACTATGGTTCTTACTGATCTTTGTCTAAGAGAGATGGAAGTCGGTCACGTGGTAATGCTTTGTCAATTTCATCGTGAACTTTTTTTTGGATTTCAGGATATTTTATCAAATACAAAATAGTCCATCTAAAAGTTGAGGAAGTGGTTTCGCTTCCAGCCGAGAACATATCCGAAAGCGTATATACTAATTCTTCATCTGTTACAAAAGTTTAATTATAAGCAAATAACCTTTATAATTTAAACGTTTGTATCGTTGCATTGTAAATTAAGAAGAAAAAAAGTATATGCACATAAAATCTCTATTTCTACTCTTATAGATTTAATATAATAGACTTGCATGTGAAGTTGAAATTCTTTTCAGATCCTAATCCTTTTTCATTTGCTTTCATTTGAATAAGAAAAGCATCAATATAATCACGAGGATTTTCATCGTCCAAAGTTAATTGGTGACTATCAATTGCATCCTTTTAATAAAAAAGGTATTATTTTAAAATATGTTGATTAATGTTAAAATGAAAATTAAATATTAATTAATAATGATGACTCATATTAAAATGAAAATTAATCTTCTTACTAATTTTGTTGATTAACGTTCAAATGAAAATTAATCTGCTTACTAATTATGTTTTTGATATTAAAATATAAATTAATCTTCTTGCTAATTATGTTGATTACTCTTAAAATGAAAAATAACCTTACTATTATGTTGTTTAATTTTCTAGTGAAAAAATAACTAATTATGGTGATTAATGTTCAAACGAATATTAACCTTTTAACTAATAATGATGATTAATCTTAATTAAATGATATATAACCTTACTAATTATATATTTTTCTAATTTTCTATTTAAAATAAACAAAACTAATTGTTGATTAATGTTAAAATAAAAATAAACCTTTTTATTAATTATGCCGATTAATGTTAAAATGAGGATAAACATCCTTACTAATGATATTGATTAACCTTGTAAAGAATTAAGTTTTTTAATGTTCGAATGAAAATTAACCTTCTAACTAGTTGCAACAGTACCTAGTGTAGGTATACATCTGCTTTGGAATAAGTCCAACCTGGCATACGTTCTGTTTGGTATACGTTCTGTTTGGACGCGAAAAATTTTGCTTGATAAACGACTTTTGTTTGAAATGTGACTCAAAATGAGTGAAAATTAGTCACGACTCAAGACAAAGTCATGACTGTCCACGAGCGTCAGAATGCTCGTTGCTACCATTAAGTGAACAACCCGTGCAATAACTCTGTGAATTTTCCCGTGATTTTGTATTTTCGCGAAAATTTTTCGTAAATTTATTAACTATGGGTTCTAAGAAAGTTAATGAGAAGAGAGGAGCTACTAAGAAAATGGTTAGGATCAACATGGGGGTGAAGAAAAAGATTGTTTAAAAGTATGAAGGTGGAATGTGTATCCGTGACTCGGCTTCTGCATACCTCATTTCGAGAACGACGGAAGACGGTTATTAAATTGGCTGATGTTGCGAAGGGAGTGAAATCGATTACTAAACAAAGATCAGGGACAATAGAGCATGTTAAAAAATTGCTTTTGATCTGAATAACAAAAACAATGTGCTGATGATAGAGTATCAGAGGCAATGATTTGCGGAAAGGCAAAACTGATGGATGCCGATCCTTTTAAAAACAAAGCAGAAACGAGCCAAAAAAGTGAAGTGTTTAAAACCAACTATGGCTAGTTTGATAATATTAAAAAGAGGACTGGCATTCACAGTGTTGTGAGGCTTGGATAGGAAGTCAGTTCTGAAAAAGATGCCACAAATGATTTTGTTACAGAGTTTGGTTAATTTGGGCAGGTTGAGGGGTTTGTTTCCCCAACATGTTTAATGAAACAGGACCGTTTTGGAAGAAAATGCCTAACAGGACCTATTTTACACATTGCCAGGGCACAAGCCAATGAAAGACAAGCTAACTTTCTTGTTCTGTGGGAATACAAGTGGGATTGCAATCTGAAGCCTCTACTGATTTCCAACTCTGAAAACCAGAGGACCTTTAAGAAAAATAACGTCCAAAAAACTCAGTTACTTGTGATGTTGAGGACAAACAGCAAAGTTTGGGTAACAAAAGAATATTTCAGCGAGTGGTTTAATGTTGTGTTTGGGTCAAGTGTAAAAAGTTATTTAGAGGAGAAAAACCTGCCTCTAAAGCCCCTCTTCAAAACAGACAGTGCTCCAGATCACCCTCCAAGCTTGCAGGACTATGTGCTGCCGGAGTTAGACTTCATCACTGTAAAGATCCTCTTCCCAAACACGTCTCCTCTCATTCAGCCCATAGACAAGTGAGTCATCAGTAATTTCAAGAAGCTTTACACTAAAGCACTATTCCAGAGATGCTTTGAAGTGACCTCTGACACATAGTTAGCTCTGAGAGAGGTTTGGAAAGATCTCTTTACTATTATCCATTGCATAACTCTCATTAATAATTCTTGGCAGAAAGTATCCTACTTGGAGGAATTTGTGCCCAGAAGCCGTGACTGTAAGAGACTTTGAGGCTGTGCCTGTAGTGAAGGATATAATCTTTCTGGTCAGGTCCATTGATCTGGATGTGAGTGATGGGGATGTGGAGGAGTTAGTGGAGGGGCACAGTGAAGAGCTGACCACTGAGAAGATTCAGGTACTTGCGAAAGAGGAGCACAAAATAAGATGGATGCACTCTCTTCAAGCTCGGAGGAGGAAGAAGAGATAGAGGAAGCCCCTACTTCATTATTCAAGGAAATATTTGCCAAATGAATGGATGTCAAAAACTTTGCAGAGAAGTACGAAAAACCACCCCAACAAAACCAAAATAGCATTGTCTGGAATAACCAAACAATATTATATTTCGAAACATTCTGAGGAGAAGACAGAAGCAAAGTTCTTTGAACAGATTTTGAGCAAAAATCAAACCTGGTTAGCCTCAACTAGGTCCAAGTAGGGAAAAGAGACAGAAAAAAAGAAAAAAACACCGGAATTTCAGATTACTGAAGTTTTATTGCAAGGGAATGAATTCTCCTTCCATCTCCTCCATCCTAGTAGGCACTAGACTCTTCTCAGCAAGAGAAAGTGAGGTTAAATTTTCATTTATTTCATTTGCTTTTGTAATTATGCATTTTAGTATTCAAGCAGTATTTAAATTATTTTATATAACCCCATCAATGTATAATATGCCAATAGCAATAGTTTTTTTTTATGGAAACGGATTAATCATTTTCCCTTTATTTCTTATGGTAAAAATTCGCTTGGTACACGTCCTGTTTGGTATAAGTCCAAAGATCTGGAACAGATGAAGGATTTATAACGAGGTACCACTGCATATTGATTAATATAAAAATAAAATTAACATTTTTATTAATTAAGTTTTTTTAATGTTCAAATGAAAATAAACTTTCTAACTAATTATGTTGATTACAATTAAAATGATAATTAACCTTTCTAATTATTACTCAACAAAGACATGATAGAATATGAAATGTCTTTACAATGTTTATGGTAGTATTCACATTTATATATTAAATGTTTATGAAATTCATTTTCTTACTTAATCAGATTAAATGAAAATAGTTTTGGTTTAAAATTGAGTCAATATGTTAATTACACTTGGTATTCAATATACGAATGAAGTGTTTAAGGAAAATAAAACTGGGAACGCAGAATAAGGATAAAAATTCCACCCTTTAATTAACGTTAAAGGTAAAGTTCTGAGCTAAAAAGCTGGACACAGAATGTTAATATGAACGCTAATATGAGTTTAATATTTTAATTGAATATTTTTGAAATCTTAAAATAGTTCTTCGCATTTAATGTTTTTTTTATTTTTTATTTTAAATTATTGCTATTATTTTTAAAGTATTTTAAAATAATAACATTTTAAATCAATTTCAAAATAATTACACCATGATGTACATTAGGGGTTCCAACCATTTTTTGCTTGTAAACCCCCTGAATCTTAACGTATGTGGACACCCACATATTCATTCGAAATATTCTAAAATAATAAACCCCTTGGGGTTCATGTGGAACCCAAAGGAAACGCTGATATAAATGAACATTTTTCATTATATGTAAACCCCCTGAATCTTTCAATGAGGACACCCAATATTCATGGTAAAAATGCTATTCCTAAAATAATAAACCCCTTGGGGTTCATATTATATTTGATCTGCGTAATTCATTATCTTTTCATACTTTGTTATAATGTCAATTTGTTAAACTTAATACCGCTTAAGCTAAATAAAAATGCAATGCAAGAAAAAAAAGAATAGATTTTTAATTGGAAATATGAATACTTACTCTTAGAAATTTTGTAACTCGTTCCATTAGGTCAAACAAGCCTTTAAGTCCTAATTTGGCTTGTATTGATAGAGGAATTATTTTGGGAAGAATTGGATATTGATCAAATGTTAAAACAAGTGGATGTTGAGCATATATGAACATATCTGTTATAAGTTTTTCAAATTCTTGAACCTTTTTATCTGTGATATCAAACCTTATATCTGAAATAAATTTATTTAATTATAAAAGAAAGTAAATATTCTTCCTTATATCTGAAATAAATTTATTTAATTATAAAAGAAAGTAATATTCTTCCTTATATCTGAAATAAATTTATTTAATTATAAAAGAAGTAATAAATCTTCCTTATATCTGAAATAAATTTATTTAATTATAAAAGAAAGTAATATTCTTCCTTATATCTGAAATAAATTTATTTAATTATAAAAGAAAGTAATATTCTTCCTTATATCTGAAATAAATTTATTTAATTATAAAAGAAAGTAATATTCTTCCTTATATCTGAAATAAATTTATTTAAGATATTTTTATATTCAATAAAAGAAAGTAAAATTCTTTCTTCCTCCTGATGAAGTCGTTCCTAAGAATTTTCATTTGGAATTAAAATAAAATAAAAAAAGCAGTAAAATATTTTACAATATAAAATATAAACTTAAAATTTACTTTTATATTAAAGTAAAAATAATAAATAAAACCTGCAACAATTTTCCAGAGTGTGTTGATGATAGCAATATTTAAAGACCAAGGGATTTCAACTGGTTTCCCACAGTATTTCTTCAAGTCCTCAATAAAACATTCTAGTTCATATCTGATAATATTCTCCATAGATGATTTTCCCATTCCAGAATTCCTCAAATTCGTAAGGGTAAAACGACGAAGATTTTGACTGGCCAGACCAACGTTGTTAACGAAGCCTAAAAATACTCATTGACAAGCAAACAGTAACGAAACCTAAAAATACTAATTGAAATACTTACTGATTGAGCCAATAATCGAATTAATCATATTTTCATTTAATTATCATACATCTCAACTCTTCATATATATATATTATATATATATTATAAAAAATAATATATTTTAGTTATAATAAATTTCAAAACAATTATTTTTAATAGTAATCCTATAAAATTTAAAAAGTTACTTCACCTAATCTCTTGTGGTTAGAAAACACGTCAAAACTGTAAGCGTGTGGCCTATTAGTAGACTCTGGTAATGCAAAAGCTTCTTTTATAGCATGAAAATCACTAATAAATATAAAGTTACGTACTCCCATTTTCCACCTGTAGAAATTAAACTCAATTAAAAGATTCAAAACGATTGATTATTAGACATTTCAAATATTTAAGTATTTTAATAATTATTAAAATACTTACGTAAATATTTTGCCATGTTTTTCGTGCATTTTTTCGAACTTGCTCAACAAAAGAAATATCTGAAGGTGGAATATGTCCGATGAGAGGCCATCCAAACTCACCTACTATATATATATATATATATATATATATATATATATATATATATATATATATATATATATATATATATATATATATATATATATATATATATATATATATATATATATATTCT